>APFE030358506.1:65516-76682 GCA_000404065.3 Pinus taeda | reverse complement strand
ACTGCTCTGGTTAGGTCTTCATTCACATATGCCTCTTTTAAGAACTCTTTGCATGGATTCATATCAAATTTAAAGTTCTTAAACCATTCTTGATGCCCTCTAGGAATCTCTGTTACAGCAGCTATAACCTCCGGAGACACTTGAACTTCCAACATAGCTATTCTTGAATTTAAACCGGTGAAATTCAAAGCAAACTCTTTGGTTACCTGAGCATGCTCACCTTGCAGCTTCTTACAGAAATTCCAGCATCCAGCATCTTTGAAATCTTTCTTCACACCTTCGTCCCTCAATGTTATGTCTAAACCTTCAGGTTCATTCCTTTGGCATTTGCCGGACCTATGCTCCTTTCTCTCCATATTCAGTTTGAAATCTTCGCGGCCAAATTCTTTCTTGGAAATCTTCATAGCCAAATTTCAACAATTCCGGTCGAGATGGTTCACCTCCCTTTTTAACTCAGCCTCACTTGTAATCAGGCTCACTTGAACAACCTCGCTTGAATTTCAAATACATCATCGAACCAGCCTGCCACTTATGTACACTTATGATCATCATAACGATCCATGCACGGTAAAATCCGTTGAAATGATATTTCTGTGCATTCTAACAAATCTGTGCATGGAGTGACGACTAATGAGCATTTAGACATGCGTACGGGAGGTACACATACTGATATGAGGAGACAAAATCAGTGACTCATCAACAGACTTAACACTTTAGGTAATATTCGCTGCGAAACGCACGAATCCGCGATTTCGCAGCGCGGTTAGTTTAAATTTCTAATCATGCGCTACGAAACGGCTTGATTATACCGCGCTGCGAAATGACTGAACAATGATTACGCTGCGAAATCGACCAATAGGAGGTTACACTATGAAATGACGGAAAGACTCGGTGGATAGAATACGACAAGACATGGCTTATAACTCAATGATTATGGAGGAAAACCAATAGGATTAGAGCATAATTCGAAACAAACACCTTTGAAACTCCCAATCCTAAGTATGAAATATGAAATGAAAACAATTTGACACAGACCTTTGACCTTTAACTAGGACAAAGGACTATATACATAAAATTTTAATTCTAAGTGATAATAATATATATAGAAGTCTAAGGGGTCACAATATAATTAGAGCCCACATAAGAATAACAATGTAAGGGAACAACAATAACAATAGTGGACTTCTATGTGACACAACAATAAAAACATGGGGCATACATAGGCACAACAATAACAATAGGGAGCTAGACTGACAATAAACATATGGGGAATACACTAGTATTATAGGGATCTAATGTGCTCCTCTCCCTCAAAAAAGTGTTGTCCTCATCGCTTGTGTAATTCTTGATGCTTCTATATAAAATTGTCATCCTCCCATGTGGAGTCTTCAGCAGGTAAGTTCTTCCACTTAATGAGATACTTTGAAATTAATCGATTTCGTAGCTATCAGGTTCTTATTCCCATGACTGATTCAGGCTCAAATATGATTTTTCCTTCTTCGTCAAGTTCTAGCAACACTGTTTGAACTGGGAGCTTGTCACCAATAACCTCATTTAAGCATGAAACATGAAAATTTGGGTGTACTCAGGAAGATGCAGGTAGCTCTAATTTGTCTGCCATAGTACCAATATTTTGCAACACCTTGTAAGGACCATAGTACTTGGGTGATAATTTATTATCCTTCTTTGCTTGCTTGAGGGACATTTTTTTGTATGGTTGTAGCCGTAAAAATACCTAGTCACCTACATCAAAACTTCTTTCACTGTGAAGCTGATATACCTATTGTTTCATTCGATTCTACATGAGAGTGAGGTTATCCTTTAAGAGTTGGAGAACTTTTTGTTGATGCTCAATGTGATATTCCATTGTTTGAACCTTAGAATTTTCTCTTAAAGATGATTTGATGGATGGTTGATGATATCCATAAATGGGGTCATTTTTGGTGCAGTATGGAAGGAAGTGTTATGCCACCATTCAGATAGAGGTAACCACTTGAACCATTGTGTTTGTCTATAGAATAGAAAGCAATGAAGATATCCTTCTAAACATTTTTTTCACTATCTCAGTTTTCTCATCAGAGTGAGGATGACAAGATGAGCTATGAGCTAAATGAGCACTAAGACAAAAAAATTATTTCTTCTAAAATTTCCAATGAAAATGGGATCTTTATCACTTATTGATTTAGGTGGCTCCAGACACATGCAAAATTCCCAGAGGACTCAAAAAAGGTCAAAATTAAAAGTGGTCAGATTTCTCTCAAACTAGCACTAGATCAAAGTGCTCATTGCCCTGATTCCAATGGTGTGAATGACACTCAAATCTGAGCTCGTATGAGGGAGATAGAGCCAGCCAAAGTTTTGGTGAAAGTTGTGGGCTAGGTTTAATGGACATACAAATTGCATCGCCAACGGTTACCGGAATTGGCCACTGAGTGGGCGAAATTATTGCCTCTTTAAAATGTCCAATGACCCTTATTTTCATTAAAATTTAAAAGGACCATAATGGTTGTTAAAAAATAAAAAATATATATAAAATAGGGGTGGCAGGCCACCACCCCCACCGGCCGGTTGTATGTGTTATAAAAAAAAATGTATTAAGAATGGGGTGGCAGGTAGTCAAACCTCGCCACCCTCGGCCAAAGCCCCGTAATGAATAAGCTGACGGGCCATGACCCTCGCCAGCACCAACCACCAACCACCTGCACTTATAACAAGTATTATTGCACAATACAATGGGCAACGAGAAGACCACCTTCGGTGGACCTGAGCCACACCACCTCGATATGCCATTTGGCACAACCGGAGGCGACAGGGCTTGAACCCGCCCGGCCACCCTGGCCAGCTTGCCTCTCAGGTGCCTCCACACAAAATGATATCCCAAATATTAACGAACAACATACATTTCTTGAAACCACAACTCTAAAAAAAATTGATGTGATAGTGCCATAACATGCAACACCAACAGAGAAAAAAAATTGTGTGTAGTTTTGGCGGGGGAGGGATTACATCCCGCAACCTCCATGCCTAGAACCAAACAACCCAACCAAATGGCCAAACAACCTTTCTTGTCATCTCCACCCAAAAGGACATAAATAAACCTTCAATTCATTTGCCCAAGGAGGAGAATAGGGGACAAAAAGGGAGGTTGTGAATGAAACAGGACGGAGGTGCCTGAGAATGGAGTTTCATGCTGCAGAACCACACCTAGGTAAAATTCATTGGGAGGTAAAATTTCATTTGATTAGAATGTAATCAAGTTTACAGTCATTTTGCTTAGATTTTCGTAGGGAACACAATGGTGAGATTAGATTTTCCTTTTGATTAGTGGATTTGAATATTCCCAGCTGAGGAGAATCTTCAAGAATCTTTAGGGAATCTTATAGATTTCTTGGAGGTGGAAATTTCCCAGATCCAGAATGCAGCCATTTTTATACTCCTCAGAATTGCTCAAGGATCTCAATGGCGAGATTGGTTTTCTAATTTGAGTTTCGGATGTCCAGTCAACCCAGAAGAGGGAATCTTTTGGGAATCAAGAGGGAATCTAAAATATTCCTATAGGCCTAGATTTTGTCAGTGTTAGAATTTGACAAATGGATAATAAAGTTTACAGCTCTCGATGACACAAATTCAGTGATGTAGTCATTTTTTGCAGCTGAACCTTCTATTTTTTGGCCATTTTCTAGATTGGAGCAACGATGTGAGATTTCAAAGCATGTACAGTTGATTCTATTATCACTCAGATTTTTCCAGAAGTTGTAAGAAGGGGAAAGGGGTCCAAGGTAACCACAAAACAATCTTTTAGATACAGAATCTAGCCAATCTATATCCAAAGAGGGCTCTCTCTTTAGGTTTTAGCTTTGTTTTATAAGGTTTTAGGCTAGGTATTAGAGCTTGGGATTTTGTTTAAATTTGTTGGTGAAATTCAATAGCAGAGGGGTAGAACTGAATATTTTAGTCCATTGGGCTAATGGAGTCAGGGAAAATTGCTCAACTGGATTTGGTTTCTTAGTAAAGGATGGCTTCATAGGGCAAGATAGCTGAACAGGGAGCAAATAGAGACTTAAAAAGATGGGATGGACTTAAAAGGGTTGAAGGGAAATTAATAATCCTTCAACATGTTTTAAGAGAATATAACTTGACTAATCACCAATAAAGAGCAATTAAGAATTCTTTACTAAATGATTAACATGAATAAACTAGGAAACAAGAGTAATTAAGAATTCACTATTTATGCTAGTCTAGAAGAAAACATTGAGAACAAAAACAATTGAAGATAGATTGCACTTAAGCACTTTCTGAATTATTATTTTTCGTTTTAATATTCAGATATGGAACATAGTTGATATAATAAACCAGAAAACATTAACACATAAGATATAAGATATTTATTTGTTTGATGTTCAACACATGAATCCTGTGAAAAGTCCTTTACATCAATCCTTCATCCAACCAGCCATGAAAAATTTGTCCAACAACACTTTTTATTCCAAAATAATCAGTTTTACCGCAATGTCTAAGAATCCACCCCCAATACTCTAAACGAGGGAGTAATTATACAAAATTTTACAATAAAATATCTCATAACACAGTGAGATATATTCTAGGATGACTAATCATATTTTACAAAAAAAATAAGGATGGATGACCTTGTAGACAACAAATAGAGGCAACCGAATGGTTTGCTGTCCCTATTCTTGAGAGTGTGCTGGAATTAGGCCTTATGATTTGGCATTTTGTTGTCCTTGATGTAATTCTGTGCTGGCTGCTCTATTTTTATCTTCTTACTAATACACTTCAACTTGCTCTGATACTCTTTACCTGTTTGATTTCTGTTTACCCTTTTTACCATCTTTAACTGTAGTAAAACCAAAATTTACCTTTTACCAAAGACAAATTACAAAATTTCTAACATTTCTTCCCACCATTTTGGCTGTGGTATTTTGGTTTTCTGAAGCTTTCTGAGGGTTTCATCTATTTCTATGTATTTGAAGAATGTAGGCTAAATTGGGAACAAGTGCTTTAGTTCATGCTCCACATAAAATAGGTTCTCTAGACTATCATAGAGAACTCTACCTGTAGAGAATGCTTTTATTCCTGATGCACTTGTTGATGAACTTGCTTGATTGCCTGCATATTGATTCAATTTATCCACATAATAAATATGCCTGATTAATTTGTCATTAATCCCTAAAGGACTAGTCAGTGCTTTGTTATGCAAAATGACAAATTTCTCCATAAAAGCATTAATCTCTGCCTACATGTCATGGAATCTTCTTTCTAAGTTCTGCATGGGAGTCTTTTTTGTTAGTATCCTTTTGATTTCTAAAATGGTCCATGTTTTGTCTTCAATGCCAATTTATTCAAGCTGGTACTTATTTTTATTATTTAAAAAATTTATGAGCCTGTTAGCTTCCTCAGGCATTGTCCCTAATTCTGCTCTTGTTCTCTAAATTTCTTCTCAGGCTGCCTTCACTAAATCAATCTTCTCAAAAATTATTTGGATGGATGGCCAAACATCATTTATTGACTGAGTAATGTTGGCCCAAAGAATTTTCCTAATATCTGCCAGAGGCTTATCAAATGTAAGGTCCTTTTCCAATGATTTCACCTTATTCTCTAACCCTTTAATCTCCCTTTTTTTTTCTGCAACATTTATTTTTGAGAGATCATACCTCTGTTCTAAGTTGGCATACTATTCTTTCACCTTATTTAGCTCTGAAACTTGTAGTTTCATGTCCTCCATTGATTTTATTAGTTCCTCTGTGCTCAAATTGACAGTGCTGCCCTGCGCTGATCCTGTTATTCCTGCTATTGCTATACTTGTGCCCACCTCTGCAGTGGCTGCTGGAATGTTTGGTGGCAAAGCAGCTCCAAGGGTTGAAGGGACTGCTGTTGAGACTACTGGTATCACATTGGGAGGCTGAGAGGTCGACTCTCCTTGCTTATCCTTCAATAATCTTTCAAGTACTTGCTCAGTCTCGTTTAGTCTTTCATTGAGTTTTAAGTCTAAATCCATTAACTCCTCTTCAGACCTTTGTTTTACAACTTCAACGGTTTGTGAATGTCTTGAAGGAGGTAGTTTTAGCTGCTTTCTCAAGGCATCTATATCTTCATATTTCTTTTTGATTAAGGCTTCTATAGCCTTCACATCTTTGGGATCATGACCCAATCCAATAATTATTTCTTCTAAAGACTTTATTCTGTTGTCTTTTGCCTGGGAGGAGGCTTTCTCCAACTGTAGTTGGGTAGTTGTGGTATTCAATAAATTTTCCAACCTTTGGGCCATCATAGCCTTACGAGTCAAGGTGGAATAAATCATTTCTCTAGTTTGTTTGTGTAATTCTATCTGATGCAAAGGATGAATATCCTTTGCAATGACCTCAAAATTTGTTCTGAGATAATTTGTTGCTGAATGAGGTTGTTGCACTTTATGCTTGAAATAAATCATTATCATTTTTCCTTCTTTGATGTCATAGGCTGACATCAATCTCTTCTGATTTGTGGGGGCCATTTTCAAATATTGATTGTAAACTTGAAGCCTCAATGGATCATTCCTAGCTTTTATTTCTGTAAATATTTTCTTCATATCTGAGACATCTTTCCCTGGTGGCCTCAAAGATGATACCTCTGCACTTTGTTGTCATTCTAGCTCTTGTCTCTGTGAGCTAGTGGATGTTCTTCCCACTGGAAAGTTTGCTGGCTATCTACTCCTTCTCTCCTCTGATTGTAGTCTCTTCAACAAATTCTTCTTCTGAAAGGGGATTTACTCTTTGCCTTTTGGCACCAGGTTGTCTTGAAGGTCCACTGGCAGGGGTAGCTATTTCCCTGTCTCTCTTTTCGTTTCTTTCCTCATTTAGATGAGTTTGCAAAATTGGAGGTTCTCCCACATTGCCTTGAGTGGGAGGAGTGTGCATTTGGGCCTATTCTTTGGAATTTTCAGGTTGTTTTGACATTGTATATTGTTCTGTAGCTTGGATGCTGGTCTCTGGTTCCTTGCCTTTGGATGATCCTGTGGCTGGTGTGTTGGTTTCCTTTGAATGTTGCCAAGAGGTTCTAGCAGTAGAGGCACCAATCCCTGACTTTTGTACCTGCCCAAAAGAATCCAGGTCAAGTGTTTTCTTAAGATCTCTCATAACATTCTCAATATTGACCTGTTCACTATCATTTTCTACTAGGGTCCCTTCCCTCCATTCATCCATATTTACAAACTGTTCAATCTCTGGAATCCTAGGGTGAATGTATGGTGACAATTTGTTCTTCATTTTTCTATCAATCACATATAAAGTTGTTAGGGTCATATGGTATCCACCCAAAACTCTTGTGTAACTTAAGATGATCTTCTAAAATTATTTATGTTTCTCTCCATGCCTCCCTAGTGTTACAAACAAAAGGGCCTAACTGATTCTTGATTCTAAACTGAGCTTTCCTCTTGGCATTGTAAAAATGGACTAGGTCGGAATTTATCATTTGCCTGAAATATTCCAATGCAAAGAGCCTCATTGGAACATACTTTGGTAGCTTAAAAGGGCAGAGATCACACCCATATATCCTGATTTCTGTATGGTTCTTGTAAAGATACCAATCACCTATTCTATAATGCTTTGAAAGCTGAAGGATCTTCTTTATATCACCACTGATCCTAGGAGGGGAAACTCCTGTCAATAAGGTGGTTGCTGGATGAACAAATAGATCGATGAATTCATTGTAGGTGTAAGGGGTGTCAAGGGATTTATGGAAAATGGACTCCAAAAAATAACAGACCTTGAATTTCCTTTGGTGTCAAGTTTCTTGATAGGGAAAGTGAAGTTCTTGGACTAATAATACAGCATAAGATGATAGATGAAGGTGGTATATTTGAAGACTCCCTCATTGTCTAGTCTTAGGAATTGGTCATGAATCTTATTAGCAATATAGGAGGCATAGTCATATTTGACAACAGGGGGCTATCGAGGAGTAAATATTGACATTAACACTATGGTTACCTCATCAACATATTCACTGGTCTTGAATCCCATTACTAAAGATATCATATCCACCATAAGTCTCCCCATATATGTGAAGAAGGTTTGTCCATAAGGAGGTGGGCCTTTGGGCTGATGTTTTTCTAACATGAAGGTTTGACAGATGCAAATGAGTTTTGATTGTGATAATTCAGTGGATTTCTCAAGTAAATATCCCATAGAAAGGGGAGTGAAAGCTTGACCAGGGGAAAATTGCAACATTTCATTATTGGATGCAATAGTTATGGGGAAGATGACTGTTTGACTAGGAGACATGACTGCTCTTCGGTTAGGGTCATAGTTTGCATGGAATTGATGAATTAGATCAAGGAAAACATGGAATGAGGGGAGAAAATACATGGGAAGGTTGGATTCCCACAGTCCTAGGATGTCTGATCCATTTAGGTAGTTATCTCTGGCTTGGCAAAAGACCTTTAGGTGATTCTTATCAGTGGCTAGGTATTTTATCTAAAAGTCTTTATCTGCAAGAGGCAGATAGTCTAGGTCCTTATGAGGGGCATTGATAGGTGTGACATTCAAAAGAATGGGGGTTTCCATTTCTGGTTCTTGTGGATTCAGAAAAGGAATTTGGGTTTACTGTGGAAAATGGGCAAAATAGCAGGTCTGGGAACTTATAAGGTAAAACAAAGACTAAATTGTACTGAATTTGAGTCTTTTTATGTGGAATTTACAATGTAAAACTAAAACTTGCAGGGTTTCGGTGAAAATTGGATAAATACCTATGTTTGGGGAATGAGCAGCACAATAACAGGTGCTGGTAGTGGCTAACAGGTTTTGGGTTGCGTCGGCTGTAATTTTCTTAGCAAGGTGGTGGTTGGAAACCTTGGACAATTGACTTTGACATTCTTTGCATGGGAGCATAGGTTTGCAGTATGAAACAATGAAAATAACATTTGTTGGTTTTATTAACAAAGTCAAGTTTGGTGGGGTTTTTTAGTTTTCGAGCGAATGACATCAACGGGAGATGAAATGATGTTTTGTCGTATACGGAAGGGTGGTAAGCGATTTTGTATCGCATCAATTTTGGCGATGGACAGTAATTAGCCTCGGACCAACGATTCCACAGGTTACTTGATGTGTGGTGGAGGCACTGTGCAAAAACCGCTTTGTGATCGCGCATTAATGCGCGGTCACCAAGGGTCGTGCAATATCATTAATAACCATCGGATGTGGAGGACTTGATCAGATGGTGGACGAGAGGTGCGATGTGATGGGATTTAACGTGAACGGACCCGACATAATTAGGAGTTAATTAATTATATCATGGGTGTTGTGATTGGACGAAGAGGTTATTAATTAACCGTGAGGGTTAGTTAATCCATTTTTTATGCAGCGGGGGATTAGGCAGTTAACTAGTTAATCTTGGTTAAAATGTATTTATGGTTTATAATTAACCAAAGGGGCAGTATATATAGTGATTTGGGGATTTTTTTATATATTTAAGTAATACGGGAAAAGGGTAACATTGTGCGGGAGTTATATAATATAAATTAGAAATTAATATGGTAATGTAAGGAAAGCGCCAAGTAAAAAACATTAGGATTGTGTATTTAACTTAGGCTTAAGTGGAAAAAGGGATTTTTATGTAATATTGTGTATTTTTCCTAAGTAAAATAGAATTTTACTTAGGAAAAGACTTATAAGAGTGAATGAATGATGGTTTAAGTACTTAGGCTTTTTTAAATTATTGGGTCGAGGGTTCGATCCCTCCAGAAGTCAGAGAAATGCTCTGAGCCCCTCCAATTTATCAAATACCTTAGTACTTAGGGGAAATTAGTGAATAATTAGGGAAAATGAGAAGGGGAGTTAATTATTCTGACTTTGTTTTGCTTGAGATGCTTTCAATGTAGTGTATGCCTTGGTCTAGTGTTGAAAATGAAAGATTAACACATTTAGAGACATTATTCATCACATATGATTCTGCAACATCAACTACCTATCCTACCTACTTTAGCCTAACATTTTTTCTCGTTTATTAGGGTGCACTTAAATTGGCATACCCTCTCCAAATTTTTTTCTTTTAAATAATGATACCTATCTAAATCTACACTTATTACATCCAAGGACTCAGATTAAACTGTTGAGCTCCTTTTATTCACTCTACCTATCTACTTATCTGCCAAGATTAAACTATTTGGTCAGATATTTATTCTTTATTTCTACAACATGAAATTGAAAAATGAATTAGCCAAGTTTGAACAGTTCGACTATTCATGAATTGTATCATAAGTGACAAACTGCACACAATTGTTTATTACACAAAAGTAAAAAGTAGTGTCATTTAGACTTGAACACTTTCCTGGTCTATCTTCGTTTGAGGTTCATTTTCTTTCCTTTTTTGACCATCTTTTATTCTTTTTACCCTTTGATTTTTCTTTTAGGGTATACCCTCTTTACATTTTTATTATTTTTTTGAAAATATGGAAAACTTTTGCAACACAAAAAGGTATGAACATATTACATAGCTCATCAAGTCAATCATGATATATGACACCTATTGGTATAGGGGCCTAACAGTGGCTCCACTTGGGGATGGCTTTCCCTGGTGGAAAGTCAAGAACAGTAGATCAGATAGCCTCTGAATGACTTTGATTGTGCTCTGCAATCTTCTTTTGCTTGTTGTTTTATTGTATGTATGACATTGATACTTTTGAAGATTAGGGCCTTCTCTTTGGGCTTCAACTTAAAAAATTACTGTCGAATCAAAACTTGACATTACAAAGGATATAGTATGTATATGTTTATCATCATGATAAGTCCTAATAAGTAGGATCAAAGTAATGTTTCAACATTAGACCATTGACTGGTCCTTCTTCTGCTTTTGTGCCATCCAAGTACTTCAAATAATAAGTGTTGTTTCCTTGTAGGGCATAAATAACATATGACCATTTCCATAAGAAGTAAAATTTTCCATGCTTCCCCTTATCCTCTCTTCTGGAATCCCATCTCAACACTTTGTCTTTAGGATGGAAATCTTCTGTCTTGGTTCTTCTATCAAATATCTTCTTGAGCTTTTCCCGCCATATTTGGGATCTTTTGTACATCTCCTCTCTGTAGGTTTTAACCCCATACAGAAATTACCTGCATACGAATTCTAAATCACAAGAAAATAAAAATGCGAGAGCATAACCCATAAAACACATAT
>APFE030358506.1:44979-64746 GCA_000404065.3 Pinus taeda | reverse complement strand
TATGGCCTAGGGCAAGCCTTCCTTCTAGACTTGGTCCAAAATCTAAAAAACAGTGTCTTATTCCCTATACGCTACTTTTCCCTGTGATAAAAGCGTGTACACATGGGTCAACATATACCCAACCCACGTACATATGTTAAAACACTTAAAAAAAAAATTTCCTTAATTTTGGGCAGAGTTCATGGGTTTTACCTGTTACTCACCTCATATAGCTTTGGCCCAACTATTTTCCCAACTAAAAAAACTAATTTGGAGAATTATAAATAAACCTCGATGGGAAGGCCTTAAGGGAGAAGATATGATATATTGATACTATAGTGAGATTATCCTTGATCGAGTTTGACAAAATCCCTGTGCCTTTGCACTCTCCAAAGTTTCAGGAAACCCTTGTTTCCTTGTTGGAGATATCCTTCATCTTTCTTGAGATATCCTTGTGTTGGTGATGTAGGAAGATTGCCGAGGCCAAGAAAGGACGGATCTAGAGGATGGTTCTCCTTGGAGCCAGCGAAGGACTTAGGTCGTATTTCTCCACCTTACTTGTAGCTTACTTCAATAAAGAAATGTTGTTCAGTTCCCGATATTAAACATGGTTATGCATTGATTTATGTGGTAATTCGTTTATGGATCTTATATTGATGTGTAATTGTTCATTCATTTATATGATCTAAAGTTAATATCATGAACATGCTTTATGTTTCTACTGCTGTATATGTTTCATTTGAATAATTTTCAGGTTTCAAAGACATCAGGAGAAGCTAAGGGTTTTCACCTTGCGGGATCTACCCAAACGTAGGACCTCCGGGTAAGGACAGTCTTGCATAGTTCAGTAGAATAAGCATTTAGGTTGTTTGCCTGAGCATTTCTTGCAGTTGTTTTCCATCCGCTGTGTTGGGGATTTCAACCTAAGACCCTAGGGTGATCTCACCTGCAACAGAAGGAGATTCCACATATTGATCCATATTCCAAGATAGGGACACCCCCCCCTTCAAGATGTGGAATATCATTATCAAATTCCTGAAAATGTTTTGCATGCTTGAATCTATCCAAGCAATGAAGCTACCACTCAACAACATTTTCAGTATTCAAATATTCAATAAAAATCACATCTCTAGATAATATAAATTTCTTATTTACTTCATTGTAGATATGATATGGTTTGGAGGTATCTGAGTACCCCAAGAAGATACATTTTTTAATCCTTTCACCAAGTTTTTTTCTCTATTCCTTAGGAATCAAGGCATATCAAGCGGAAACAAAAACTCTGAGATGCCTTACCGAAAGAATGTGTCCATACCACATTTCATAAGGAGTCTTATTTATGAGGGAATGAGATTGATTTATGATTTTAATATACAATGCATATAGAACTGAATCATCCCATAACATCAACTTTAAATTTTTGAAAAACATCATTAAACAAGCCATATTTAAGATTGGCTTATTCATTCTTTCAGCTACATCATTATGTTGAGGATTATAAGGCACAATTGTTTGATGTTGAATTCCATGTTGGAAGAGATAGTTTTCAAATTCATTCAAAGTATATTCTTTTCCATTATCATTATGAGTAGAGCCAATTTGATGTTGTGTATCATTTTCAATCCATGCATGAAAGTTTTTGAAAGCTTCAAAAGCTTTATATTTACTCTTCAACAGATATACCCAACATATTCTGGTGTAGTCATCAATAAAATTCATAATGTATTTATTTCCATTTGCAGAAGGAACATGCATAGGGCCACACAAGTCAGAATGAATCAATTCAAGATTTCTAGGTGCTTTGGAAAGAGGATCATGAAATGGTTGTTTTCTGTGTTTTCTTAAGATACAAGCATCACATTGCTTCAACTTCCTAGGAATGGTTGGAAAACTAGTAACACCATTTCTCTTCAATAAGAGAACATTGTCATAGTTCAAAGGTCCAAATTTAGCATGCCATAAGAGAATAGATGGAAATGTAGCTTCATAATATTGAGAATTGTATGCATAGTTTTTTTCACGAGAAAATGTTTCTTGTAGCTTCAATATTCTTTCTTTTTTTATTCTCATCATAACAAGTGAATTGTATGTTTCTTTTCTCACTTCATCTATTCCATTAAACATGTAAATGGAGTGTCCCTACTGGCATATGTGAACCAAGTACAACAATTTTCTCCATAATTCTGGGAGGTAGAGAACATCATGCGGAATAAATTCAGGGAGTCTAAGTAGTTTGAGCTTGATGGTGTGAAGTTTGGATGGCTTGAGTTTTGATTTGTGTACAAAGTAGACTGCTCCATCTACATTGTCACTAAAGTCTTCAAAGAAATCCTTCTGAAAGGTAATGTAGCAGGTTGCATCTGTATCAAGAAACCATGCATCTTTCTATGAAGCCACTGAAGTATTAAACAAGTCTCCAATTACTCCAATATTATAATATGCCACAATATAATGATCGGATTCAAGTGCTTTACCTTTTCCTGGATCTAGTGATTTTCATTTCTCTTCATTTCTTTATTGCTTGAATTTTTCCCGAGAGATATTACATGTGGAAGCATCATGTCCATTTTTGTTTCAATGTATACAATGAAGATCAGGTCTTCCTTAGTAATTCCCCCTTGCCTTTATTATTATTCTTTCTACGTCATCTTTCCCTGCCTTCATTATTACTCAAGAATAATCTCGTGCATAATTATTCTCTTTCTGTTCAAAGCACACAACTTATTCAAAAGACCGAGCATCTATCTTTCTCTTCCTAAAATCTTTCTCTCTTTCAACAAACATTTCTACAAGAGGGTTAAACGTAATCTCTTTAAGTTTTCCACTAGATTGTAGTGATTCAAGGTAGTGAGAATATGTGGGATATAGTGCCTTGACAAAAGTTATGAGGAACATCCATTTTGATGCTAGTGGATTCTACATCATGCATAATAGCTTTGATTTTAGAGGCTAAGGCAAGGGGATCATCATTTTTCAACTCAATATTGAAGAGTTTGATCATCAATTGAGCTTTTTCAAACTTTGAGTGTGAGTCACATACGTCTTTTAACTTTTTTAAAGAACTAAATGCATTGGTAGATGGTGCAATTTGATGACTCACCTATTCATTTATTGAAGCAAAAATCAAGGCATAGGCCTTGTTTTTATTGTTCTCTTATATGGAAAACTCTTTATTGTGTAGGTTTTAACCCCGTATAGAAATTACCTGCATACGAATTCTAAATCACAGGAAAAATGAAATGCGAGAGCATAACACATAAAACACATATACATAGAGATTTTCCACTGGATCTCAAAACCGAGACTACCAGCTTGATTTTTCGTTATATTCCTTTCAATGTTACAATACATATTTATACATGCCGAAGCATCCAATACCATGGACCGAAAACCATCGAGTCCAAAACTGTAGACCAAAAACCATAGGTAGGTTCACCCAACCTAATATAGGGTCCAAAAAAAATTTTCTCGGGGTGTTGCCCCGAACCCCGTAGAGGGGGGCTACCCGCCCCCCTCAAAGCCCCCGAACAGGGGGGGCTACCGCCCCCTTGTGACCCCCCCGCTGCGCAATCGTAGGTTTGTCATGGAAAGAATATAACACAACCCAACACTCTCTAGTCTGCTGTAAATTAATGGTATGATTTATTCTCCTTTGGATATCATTAGGTTCCACTTGAGCTTCTTGGAGTAAGTCATAACAGGAACTCCTAATGATGAGGGAAATACAACCTCCATACCATATACTAACTCATAGGGACTGGTGCCAATGGATTTTTTGGTTGTCAACCTATCTTCCTATAATGCATTTACCAGTTTCTTATCCCATGTCTTTTTATTTTCTTCTAGCAGTTTTGTAATGATATTAATGAGGCTCTTGTTGGAAGATTCAACTAAATTATTACCTTGTGGGTAGTAGAATGGCCTAGGGTAATGTGATATTTGTTGCAGAAACTGATAATCTTTCTTGATTTAAAAGTTGCAACATTATCAGTTATGATTTTGGTGGGGTAGACAAACTCGGATAATATATTGGTTTCTAGGAAACTTATGATTACAGTGTCATTGGCTTGTCTGGAGGGGATAGCCTCTATCCATTTGGTAAAATAATCAGTGGCAGTGAGAATCCATTTATGTTGGCCAGAGGAGGGAGGGTGGATTTCTCCAATGAAGTCAAGACCCCATTGTTGAAATGGTTTTTTAGTAGAAATGGGTTTCAGGGGGGAAAGGTAATAGTTTTTTCTTTCCCTCAAAAATTTGGCATTTATGGCATGAAGTGACAAATTTCTTTACATCAGCATACAAGGTTGGCCAATAGAAACTGGCCCTTAAGATTTTATCAGTAGTTGATTTCCAGTAGAGGTGTCCACCACAGTCACCTGTATGAAATTCTAGAAGAGCTTTGTTAGCTTCATCTTTTAGCAAACAATTTAACAAGATTCCTTCATGATTTCTCTAAAAAAGAGCATTGTCTAAGATACAAAATATTAAAGCTTTCATGTTCATAAACCTATTTTTTATTCTGGATAACGCTGGAGGAGCCTGTAGGTTTTGTAACACATAAGTTATATTAGCATACCAAGGTGAATCTGGAAAGGCCTGGTTGATCTGTGGAGTTGTCATCTCTTGTTCGCCATCCAGTTCATTTATATTCAGTGCTTGACAATTTGTTTATGCCATGAGTTTGGCCAATCCTTGTCCTTTTATCAATTTAGTAGGTTTTATTTCAATATCATACTCTAAAATCGTAGCAATTCATTTACCTCTTTTTCCCTCAATTCGATCCTGAGTCAGGATGTCCTTAACAACAACATTTGGTATATAGACTATCACATGAGAATATAATATATAAACTCTGAAGTCTTTAATTGCTTTAACAAGTGCAAATGCTTGCTTTTCTATGATCTTGTATTTCAGTGATGCATCTCTAAGTGCTTTACTAAAAAAGGCTATAGGTTTATAACATCCTTGATCATCTTTTTGTAGTAAAACAACTGTTATAGTGTGCTCCGAGGCAAAAGAAAAAATTATGAAATCTCTATCAATTTGGGGACTTGTAAGGACCGGTGTCCTAGTTAAAGCCATTTTAATTTCTTCAAATGCTTGTTTAGCTTCTACTACCCATTTTATACTTGAATCCTTCTTTAACATGTTATTAAGTAATGTAATTAGTTCTGCTAAGTTAGATATGAATCTTCTCAAGAAATTTATCTTTCCTAAAAAAGCTTGAAGTTCTTTGATGCTTCTAGGATGAGGTATCTGTAAAATTGCTTCAATTCTAGCAGGGTCAATTCGAATGCCATCTTTTGAAATGATGTGACCTAAAAGCCTTCTTCTAGGCCAAACAAGAAATTCTTAGGGTTTAAAGAGATACCATATTTTCTGCATTCGAGGAATACTTGTCTGAGACGATTCAAATGTTGCTGATCTGATTTAGAAAAAACAGTTAGGTCATCCAGATATATGACAAGAAAATCATGAATTTCTTTAGCAAATGTAATATCCATTGCTATCTAGAAAGTAACTCCTTTTAAGTCCAAATGGCATTTTGATATACATAAATGTACCCCATGGTGTGGTAAAGGAAGTTTTTTCTTGGTCATTAGGATGAACTAGGATCTGATTATATCCTGAAAATCCATCTAACAAAGAAATTCTTGAAGAACCTACTACCCTTTGTAAAATATGGTCCATCTTAGGTAAAGGGTAATTGTCTTTTAGGGAAACCTTATTCACATTTCTTAGATCTACACATAATCTGATTTCCCCAGTTTTCTTTCTAGTTGGTACTAAATTAGATACCCACTCTGAAAATCTTATAGGTGCAATTATCCCTGCCTCATACATACGTTTAATTTCTTTTTCAATAAGTGGTAGTAGCACAGGGTTGATTCTTCTGAGTTTTTGTTTGAATGGTTTTTTGTCTTCCTTTAAAGGTATTGTATGCTGAATTATAGAGGTGTCATATGATTTCAAATCCTCATAACTCCAAGGAAAAACATCCTGAAATTCTCTCATAAGTTCAACATATTTTAACTTTTGATCAAGAGGTAAAGACTTTGATAATTTTATCATTTTTGGGTTTTCTTCTGTCCCTATGTTACATTCTTCAATGTCTGCCTTCAAAGGTTCCATCTTTGGTTTCTTAGGAATGTCATTGGAATCAAAGAGGTCATCTAAAGGGGTTAATCCTTTAGGCAGATGATTGTCTTTTAGATCAATAGCATTTGTTTCTTCTTCATTTATTTCATCAATGTCCATCTGTTTGAGATCTTGCACTTCTTTTTCAGTGAATTTTGTGGGATGTAACATTTGAATTGCATTTTGTTTCGAAATATCTGTTTCTACCTCATCTATTTGGTTAAAGTTTGTGACTGTATCAACATCTATCTAACTGTGAGAAAATTCTTTGTCTAAAGTTAGAAAGTTATTAATCTATTCATCACTTTCAAAAACTTGTCAGTTCTTCAGATTGTTAGGGATGGTTGGCCTATGCCTAATTTCAGCAGTAAACTGATGATTAAGTTCAAAAGGTAACTTACAGGTGATGGAAAACATGGCCAGACTATGAGCATATAAGTTGTGTTTCCTAGGTATTACAACAAGTTTAGTTTCCAAAAAAGTATTAAGAATCTCTATAATTGTTCCTCTATAATATCCTAATCTAGGATCTCTAGTTAAGTACTTTCCTTTGATCTATTTAATGATTAATTCTGAATCCCCTATGACAGATGCCGTAATTGCTCCTAATCTTTTTACAAGTCTAAGTCCAAGCAAAAGAGCTTCATACTCTGCCATATTATTGGTGCATTTAAAGTTTAATCTGTAGGCATGGCCTTCAGCATGGTCATCTTCTAAGTTATGCACCCAAACTGTTGTCCCTACCCCTAACTTCTTGACTGAACCATCAAATTCTAGGTGCCAAAGTATTTCATGTACATAATCAGTGTCAGGGGTGGTGGAAACTTGTTTAGCAAGGGGATTTAGTTTTTTGTTTTCATTTGATTTTTCTTTGTTGTCTGAATCATCATTGGTATCTAAAATTTCTTGAATTTGAAGAATTGATTTTCCATTTTCAATTTCTTTTGGTTCTACTGCTAAAACTTGTTCATTGTTGGCAAGATTAGCTTCGGAATTGTACAAAATAAATGAATTCATATCAGAGTGTACTGCGTAGATATGGAAGTTTTGTGGTCTTTCCTGACTGTTACTACATATTTCATTAATTTCTCTCTGTATATCTTCTTAGGTTGGCCGAAAACAGAGATAGTAGCATAAGACATGTCCAATTGAAGCGATCGTTGGAGCTTAGCACCCCAAGACCTGGATAATAACATTCCATATTTTGGATGTCTATCTGCCACTACTAAGTCCATCAGGATTGTTTTGGTAGGGTATTGAACTAAAGAAACACATAAATATTTTATTAATCCTAAACACCTCACTTGACTTGAAACAAAAGAAAATAGATATTTATAAGGTCTAGTGATATCAAGATCTAATTTCTCCATTACTGACTTGGGCATTAGGTTGTGATATGCCCCAGAATCAAACATAGCATTGTGAAGGATTTTATCATGAATATTCAACCTCACATAAAAGGGAGGGACACTTCCTTCTAAATGTTTACCATTTACTTCAAGTCCAAAGATTATTTTTGGTTGGTCATCAAAAACATTAACAGAATCTTCAGTTCTAGTGATATTCAGTGATTTGTTGATTTGACTTCGGTAGGCATCATGTTTTGCTAATTCTGACAATGGAACATCAATATTTAGCTTGCTTACTTCGGTTTCCAGTTTGAAAGGTTTTTCTGTTTGAGATTTGGTATTTCTAACAGTGGGATTCTTTTTTTTTTCTATATTTTCAGTGTTTTTCTCCTTTTCAGGAGTAGGGTTATGGTTAACAGTTTCTCCTAAATCAACTTTTGGGGGTTCTTCCATAGTTCCTTTTGGAGGAGGAGTGGAAGAGGGTCTATTATTTTGTTGACTATCAGAAACATCTTCAATTATTGGATTAGGTGGGTTATTGTTAAATCTAGACAAAATTTGTACATGTGGAGGGACTGCTTTACTTTTGACAAGCTGTTTTGGAGCTTTCTGTTTGTTGTTGTCAAGAACATCAATTTTTCTACTCCTTAAGTTATACTACTTTTGTGCTTTGTAGATAGCTGTATCATATCCCTCCCTGAAGTCAAAAGATTCTCCTGACTGAGTTTAAAATTGTTTGAGAATGTGAGCTTCTTGATCATCTTGAGTTAAGAAGAATTCTCCTTCATTGTTAAGCCCCATTAGATTTATCTGAATGTCTTCTGGTGCATCTTCAGAAGTGGAAGCTTCTACATAATTTTCCTGGAAATCTGGTCTAATGTTTTGATCTGGGCCAGTTTTTCCAGGGTTCTGGTTTTGGTTTTTTCAGAAATTTGGATTTCTCCCTGTATTGAATGGTTGACCATCCCAAGGATATTTTCTTTCTATGGTTTACACTCTATCTCCCAGTCTTTCCATACCTTTGATTATAGCATCTAGTTTCTGTTCAACAGGTGAAGCTTCTTCTTTTACTGGTATCCTTCTTTCACTTCTAACCTTGGCAGATTTTGACATCAAGTTAGCTTCCACACTGACAGCTATACTTTGCATTTCTTCTAAAGTTCTAGGGACTCTTTCCCTTAACTGAAATTCCATATCTGAATCAAATCCATCAGGGAACTTGATTAGGGCCAAATCAGGTGGAGGTCTAAGGTTTTGAGGAATAGCATTGTAAACAACATTAAACCTAGGGAAATAATCTTGCACAGTTTCTTGGGTTCCTCTCTTGAGTTTTTCATATTCAGAGGATCTGCAAAGGATCTTTCTTCTTTTCCCAACGGTTCAAGAATTGTGTATAAAGGGTTTCTAGGCTATCTATGTTGTTTTCTCTTAGAGCCATAAACCAGGTTATGACTTCACCAGTTAGACTCTGGACAAATATCCTCACTCTTATATCATCAGCATCAATCTCATATATTTCAAAATAGTCAGTCATTTTTTGGTATGTTTTTGAGCTGTGTAGGTACCAGTACCATCAAATGGAGTGATTTTACTTTGATAGTCCTGAGGCATGGCACCTAAATTGGCTAGTAAATTTAGGGATGTATACCTGTTCGCCATAGCTGGAGGTAGTGATGAAACAACATATGGGGTAGAGCTGACAATAGGAATGTGAGTTGTGGATGGAGGGGTAGAAGGAGGGGTTTGTGGTGGAGTGGTTTGGGGTTGAAATGTGTGAGGGAGTGATGAGGAACTTGCAGAAGTAGAAATAACTATAGAGGGATCAGATGTTCTTTCAGGAGTAAGCTCAGATTGAATTGAACACTGTAAATATCTGTCTATTGAGGAACTAACAGCTTCAAATTGTAATTCTTCAATAAACACTGGGTCTGTAACTAAATGAATCAACAGACTCAGAAAATGTTACAATAAAAGATGTTTCAAACTGCTCATCAAAGGGTTTGTCCTCAAGATAAACCCATTTTACAGGGCAAGATGTTGATCTGTATATAGGCCGAGAACTAGCAGTACTTTCTTGACTTTCCCGTCTCCTAAGAATTATGGGGATCAGATTAGGGTTCTCAAACATAGGTGGTGGATTTGGGTCAGGATTGGACCTAGTGTAATGAATCCTTTTTGAAGCCAGATTTCTTGGTTATGATTTTCTGAATTAATATCAAAACAACTTTTGTGTCTTCTTCCGGGTTTTTTAGATTTAAATTTAAAACAGTCCTAAAGATTTGTTTAATTGATGAACTGGTCCATGTTCAGTTCATAAACTAGACCGGAGATAGACTGAAGCAGCATTCATCTACTTATGCTCTTGCAAGGAAAGAGCAGTTCAAAGGCTACCTCGCTAACTTCAGGCTCCATCTGTAGTTTATAAAGTAAACAACAACAATCACAACAAATTTTCATTCCCTAGTAGAGTCGCCACTATGTTATCACTCATATTTTCCTAGAAGTTTTAAGAAGGGGAAAGGGGTCCGAGATAACCACAAACCAATCTTTCAGATACAAAATCTAGCCAATCTGTATCCAGAGAGGGCTCTCTCTTTAGGTTTTAGCTTTGTTTTATAAGGTTTTAGGATAGTTATTAGAGCTTGGGATTTTGTTTGAATTAGTTGGTGAAATTCAATAGCAGAGGCGTAGAACTGAATAGTTTAGTCCATTGGGTTAATGGAGTCATGGAAAATGGCTCAACTGGATTTGATTTCTTAGTAAAGGATGGCTTCATAGGGCAAGATAGCTGAACAGGGAGCAAATAGAGACTTAAAAAGATGGGATGGACTTAAAAGAGTTGAAGGGAAATTAAGAATCCTTGAACATGTTTTAAGAGAATAGAACTTGACTAATCACCAATAAAGAGAAATTAGGAATTCTTTACTAAATGATTAACATGAATAAACTAGGAAACAGGAGCAATTAAGAATTCATTATTTATGCTAGTCTAGAAGAAAACATTGAGAACAAAAACGATTGAAGACAGATTGCACTTAAGAACTTTCTGAATTATTATTTTTCGTTTTAATATTCAGATATGAAACATAGTTGATATAATAAACTAGAAAACATTAACACATGAAATATAAGATACTTATTTGTTTGATGTTCAACACATGAATCTTGTGAAAAGTCCTTTACATCAATCCTTCATCTAGCCAGCCATGAAAAATTTGTCCAACAACACTTTTTATTCCAAAATAATCAGTTTTACAACAATGTCTAAGAATCCACCCCCAATACTCTAAACGAGGGGTACTTATACAAAATTTTACAATAAAATATCTCATAACAAAGTGAGATATATTCTAGGATGACTAATCATATTTTAGAAAAAAAATAAGGACAGATGACCTCGTAGACAACAAATAGAGGCAACCGAATGGTTTTTTGTCCCTATTATTGAGAGTGTGCTAGAATTAGGCCCTATGATTTGGCATCTTGCTGTCCTTGATGTAATTCTATGCTGGCTTCTCTGTTTTTATCTTCTTACTAATGCGCTTCAACCTGCTTTAATACTCTTTAGCTGTTTGATTTATGTTTACCCTTTTTACCATCTTTAACTGTAGTAAAACCAAAATTTACCTTTTATCAAAGACAAATTACAAAATTCCTAAAATTTCTTCCCACCATTTTGGCTATGGTATTCTGGTTTTCTGAAGCTTTCTAAGGGTTTCATCTATTTCTGTGTACCTGAAGAATGTAGGTTGAATTGGGAACAAGTGCTTTAGTTCATGCTCCACATAAAATAGGTTCTCTAGACTGTCATAGAGAACTCTACCTGTAGGGAGTGCTTTTATTCTTGATGCACTTGTTGATGAACTTGCTTGATTGCCTGCATATTGATTCAATTTATCTACATAATCTATATGCCTCATTAATTTGTCATTAATCACTAAAGGACTAGGAAGCCCTTTGTTCTGCAAAATGGCAAATTTCTCCATAAAAGCATTAATCTCTGCCTGCATGTCATGGAATCTTCTTTATAAGTTCTGCATGAGAGTCCTTTTTGTTAGTACCCTGTTGATTTCTAAAATGGTCCTTGTCCTGTCTTCAATGCCAATTTCTTCAATCTGGTACTTATTTTATTATTCAAAAAATTTATGAGCCTGTTGGCTTCCTCAGGCATTGTCCCTAATTCTTCTCTTGTTCTCTGAATTTCTTCTTGGGTTGTCTTCACTAGATCAATCTGCTAAAAAATTATTTGGATGGATGGCCAAACATCATTTATTGACTGAGTGATGTTTTCCCAAAGAATTTTCCTAATATCTGCCAGAGGCTTATCAAATGTAAGGTCCTTTTCCAATGATTTCACCTTATTCTCTAACCCTTTAATCTCCCTTATTTTTTTTGTAACATTTATTTTTGAGAGATCATACCTCTATTCTAAGTTGGCATACTGTTCTTTCACCTTATTTAGCTCTGAAACTTGTAGTTTCATGTCCTCCATTGATTTTGTTAGTTCCTCTGTGCTCAAATTGACAGTGCTGCCCTGTGTTGATTTTGTTGTTCCTACCGTCGTTGTACCTGTGCTCACCTCTGTTGTGGCTACTGGAATGTTTGGTGCCAGAGAAGCTCCAAGGGTTGAAGGGACTGCGGTTGAGACTACTGGTATCACGTTGGGAGGTTGAGAGGTCGACTCTCCCTGCTTATCCTTCAATGATCTTTCAAGTACTTGTTCAGTCTCGTTCAGTCTTTCATTGAGTTTTAAGACTAAATCAATTAGCTCCTCTTCAGACCTTTGTTTTATAACTTCAGCAGTCTGTGGATGTCTTGAAGGAAGTATTTTTAGCTTCTTTCTGAAGGCAGCTATATCTTCATCTTTCTTTTTGATTAAGGCTTCTATAGCCTTCACATCTTTGGAATCATGATCCAATCCAATAATTATTTCTTCTAAAGACTTTATTCTATTGTCTTTTGCCTGGGAGGAGGCTTTCTCCAACTATAGTTGGGCAGTTGTGTTATTCAATGAATTTTCCAATATTTGGGCCATCATAGCCTTACCAGTCAAGGTGGAATAAATCATTTCTCTAGTTTGTTTGTGCAATTCAATCTGATCCAAAGGATGAATATCCTTTGCAATGACATCAAAATCTGTTCTGAGATAATCTGCTGCTGATTGAGGTTGTTTCACTTTGGGCTTGAAATAGCTCATTATCATTTTTCCTTCTTTGATGTTATAGGATGACATCAATCTCTTCTGATTTGTGGGGGCCATTTTCAAATATTGATTGTAAACTTGAATCCTGAGTGGATCATTCCCAACTTTTATTTCTGTAAATGTTTTCTTCATATCTGAGGCATCTTTCCTTGGTGGCCTGAAAGATGATACCTCTGCACTTTATTGTCTTTCTAGCTCTTGTCTCTGTGAGCTAGTGGATGTTCCTCCCAATGAAAAAGTTTGTTGGATATCTACTCCTTCTCTCCTCTGACTATCTGTAGTATCTTCAACAAATTCTTCTTTTGAAAGGGGATTTAGTCTTTGCCTTTTGGCACTAGGCTGTCCTGAAGGTCCACTGGCAGGGATAGCTGTTTCCCTGTCTCTCTTTTTGTTTCGTTTCTCATTTAGAGGAGTTTGAAAAATTGGAGGTTCTCCCACATTGCCTTGAGTGGGAGGAGTGTGCATTTGGGCTTATTCTTTGGAAGTTTCAGGCTATTTTGACATTGTGGATTTTTCTGTAGCTTAGAAGCTGGTCTCTGCTTCTTTGCTTTTGGATGATCTTGTGGCTGGTGTGCTGGTTTCTTTTAAATGTTGCTGAGAGGTTCCAGCAGTAGAGGCACCAATCCCTGACTTTTGTACCTACCCAAAATAATTCAAGTCAAGTGTTTCCTCAAAATCTCTCATAACATTCTCAATATTGACCTGTTCACTATCATTTTCTACTAGGGTCCCTTCCCTCCATTCATCCATATTTGCAACTGTTCAATCTTTGGAATCCTATGGTGAATGTATGGTGACAATTTGTTCTTCATTCTTCTATCATATATAAAGTTTTTAGGGTCATATGGTATCCATCCAAAACTCGTGTAACTTAAGATGATCTTGTAAAATTATTTTTGCTTCTTTCCATGTCTCCCTAGTGTTACAAACAAAAGGGCCAAACTGATTCTTGATTCTAAGCTGAGCTTTCTTCTTGCCATTATAAAAATGGACCAGGTTGGAATTTATCATTTGCCTGAAATATTCCAATGCAAAGAGCCTCATTGGAACATACTTTGGTAGCTTGAAAGGGCAGAGCTCACACCCATATATTCTGATTTCTGTATGGTTCTTGTAAAGATATCAATCAACTATTCTATAATGCTTTGAAAGCTGAAGGATCTTCTTTATATCACCACTGATCCTAGGAGGGGAAACTCCTGTCAATAAAGTGGTTGCTGGATGAACAAATAGATCAATGAATTCATTGTAGGTGTAAGGGGTGTCAAGGGATTTATGGAAAATGGGACTCCAAAAGATAACAGACCCTGGATTTTCTTTGGAGTCAAGTTTCTTGACAGGGAAAGGGAAGTTCTTGGAATGATAATACAACATAATATGATAGATGAAGGTGGTATATTTGAAGACTCCCTCATTGTATAGTCTTAGGAATTGGTCATGAATCTTATTAGCAATATAGGAGACATAGTCATATTTGACAACAAGGGGTTGTCCAGGAGTAAATATTGACAATAACACTAGGGTTACCTCATCAACATATTCACTGGTGTTGAATCCCATTACTAAAGATATCATATCCACCACAAGTCTCCCCATATCTGTGAAGAAGGTCTATCCATAACGAGGTGGGCCTTTGGGTTGATGTTTTTCTAACATGAAGGTCTGACAGATGCGAATGAATTCTGATTGTGATAATTCAATGGATTTCTCAAGTAAATATCCCATAGAAAGGGGAGTGAGAGCTTGAGCAGGGGAAAATTGCAACATTTCATTAATGGATGCAACAGTTATGGGGAAGAGGACTGTTTGACTAGGAGACATGACTGCTCTTCGGTTAGGGTCATAGTTTACATGGCATTGATGAATTAGATAAGGGAAAACATGGACTGAGGGGAGAAAATAGATGGGAAGGTTGGATTCCCACAGTCCTAGGATGTCTGAGCGATTTAGGTAGTTATCTCTAGCTTGGAAAAAGACCTTTAGGTGATTCTTATCAGTGGCTAGGTCTTTTATCTGAAAGTCTTTATCCGCAAGAGGCAGATAGTCTAGGTCCTTAAGAGGGGAATTGATAGGTGCGACATTCAAAAGAACGAGGGTTTCCATTTCTGGTTCTTGTGGATTCAGAAAAGGAATTTGGGTTTACTATGGAAAATGGGCGAAATAGCAGGTCTGGGAACTTATAAGGTAAAACAAAGACTGAATTGTACTAAATTTGAGTCTTTTTATGTGGAATTTACAGTGTAAAACCAAAACTTGCAGTGTTTCGGCGGAAATTAGATAAATATTTGTGTTTGGGGAATGAGCAGCGCAATAACAGGTGCTAGTAGTGGCTAACAGGTTCTGGGTTGCGTCGGCTACAAGTTTCTTATGGAAACCTTGGACAGTTGACTTCAACGTTCTTTTCATGGGAGCATAGGTTTGCAGTATGAAACAATGAAAATGACATTTGTTGGTTTTATTAACAAAATCAAGTTTGGCAGGAAGTTTTGGTTTTCAGCCGAATGACGTCAACGGGAGATGAAATGATGTTTTGTCATATGTGGAAGGGTGGTAAGTCGTTTCGTATTGCACCGCTTTATGGGATGGGTGGTAATTAGCCTCGAACCAGTGATTCCACAGGTTTTTTGACGTGTGGCAGAGGCACTGTGCGAAAACCGCTTGGTGATCGCGCATTAATGCGCAGTCACCAAGGGTCGAGAATATCGTTAATAATTGTTGGATGTGGAGGACTTGATCGGATGGTGGACGGGAGGCGCAATGTGATGGGATTTAACGTGAGCGGGCCCGACATAATTAGGAGTTAATTAACTATATCGGGGGTGTTATGATTGGATGAGGATGTTATTAATTAACCATGAGGGTTAATTAATCCCTTTTTTATGCAGTGGGGGATTAGGTTGTTAACTAGTTACGAGTTAACTAGTTAATCCTGGTTAAAATGTATTTATGGTTTATAATTAACCAAAGGGGTGGGATATATAGTAATTTGGGGATTTTTTTATATATTTAAGTAATACGGGAAAATGGTAACATTGTGTAGGAGTTATATAATATAAATTAGAAATTAATATGGTAATGTAATGAAAGCGCCAAGTAAAAAACAATAGGATTGTGTATTTAACTTAGGCTTAAGTGGAAAAAAGGGGTTTTATGTAATATTATGTATTTTTCCTAAGTAAAATAGGATTTTACTTAGGAAAATACTTATGAGAGTGAATGAATGATGGTTTAAGTGCTTAGGATTTTTTAAATTATTGGGCTGAGGGTCCGGTCCCTCCAGAAGTCAGAGAAATGCTCTGAGCCCCTCCAATTTAGCAAATATCTTAGTACTTAGGGGAAATTAGTGAATAATTCAGGAAAATGAGAAGGGGAGTTAATTATTCTGACTTTGCTTTGCTTGAGATGCTTTCAATGTAGTGTATTCCTTTCCCTAGTGATGAAAATGAAAGATTAACACATTTAGAGACATTATTCATCACATATGATTCTGCAACATCAACAACCTACCCTACCTACTTTAACTTAGCATTTTTTCTCATTTATTAATGTGCACTTAAACTGGCAAACCCTCTCCAAGGGCTCAGATTAAGGGCTCAGATTAAACTGTTGAGCTCCTTTTATTCACTCTACCTATCTACTTATCTGCCAAGATTAAACTATTTGGCCAGATATTTATTCTTTATTTCTACAACATGAAATTGAAAAATGAATTAGCCAAGTTTGAACAGTTTGACTATTCATGAATTGTGGCATAATTGACAAACTACATACAATTGTTTATTACACAAAAGTAAAAAGTAGTGGCATTTAGACTTGCACACTTTCCTGGTGTATCTTCGTTTGGGGTTCATTTTCTTTCCTTTTTTAACCATCTTTTATTCTTTTAACCCATTGATTTTTCTTTTAGGGTATACTCTCTTTACATTTTTTAAATTTTTTTATTTTTTTGAAAATATGGAAAACCTTTTCAACAAGAAAAGGTATGAACATATTACATAGCTCATCAAGTCAATCATGATATATGACACCTATTGGTATAGGGGCCTAACAGATTCTATGCCATTCAATTCCACGATTTCGATGGTGCATTCAGATCCAACAACTGGGTATTATATTCTTCAACTAGCATCAGAGTTGAGGTATATGAACTGTTGTTGTCATGTACTTCTTTGATCATTTTCTATGATATGTACTGTGTTGTTTCAATTCCTGCTTGATGTATGATGTTGAATCTTTGTGTCTATTTCATGTGAGATGTATTCATCATGGGTTATTATGCATGTTTTGATTGAGATCCCTTTGTTTCCATGATGGCAGGATAATCATTGTCACCATGGGTGATTTTGTCTGAGATCCCTTTGATGGCATGATGACAGGATACTCATTGTCACCATGTGTATTTCATGCTGATAGGAGGTTTATTGTGAGTGATAGTTCTTGTAGCGGAACGTCTCATGGAGAGAATTTGCCACTCATGTAGAGGGCACATGTCCTTATATGAAATAGAAACATAGTCCGTGTACGTCTTCCTCATTTCCAACACTGAATGAACTGGGAAACACCATCTTGACACTGGACCTGAATATGTAGTCTACATTAGACAAACTCCATTATCAATGTCTCTTGGTTATGACTTGTTAATCATCATTATGTTTCCATTTTCTTAATCATGCATATATGTTCAGTTATGCTCTTATAAAATGAAAATTTAACTAAATCACGGAAGTAAAAGATCTTGGTTAAATTCAGCAGCTGAGTCAACTCAGATCAAGTTTTGGTATTAGAGCGGTCTTTGCATGGATGTGAATTGTGAGCATGAACAATGGAACATGCAGCAATGGAGGATGACAAAGAGATGTACGAGACCATGCTCAGAGTGTCCAAAAATATGGACATAATTTATGAAGCTCTACAAGAGGAAATAGATGAAAAGCAGCGATTACAGCTTCAGTTGCGAGCCACGAAAGAGGCCCTGGAAGAACTAAAGCACAGTAACGAGAGTCTTCAAGCAGATAATGTTGAATTGAAGATTCGTCTACAAGAAGAGAAAGAGGAGAAATAGAGGTTGCTACGACAACTGCAAGCTAAGGACGAGGACTTGGAAAAGTTGTAGTGTGACCCTTATGAGGTAAAACGTAATTCTCTGACTTCATGTATGTTTCTTGATGATGATTTCGCTGTTTTTGAAAATCATATCACAAAATTGGCTTCAAACTGCTGAAGATAATGGGGTATGAAGGAAAAGTCTTGGGAATTAATGGCCAAGGCATTGTCAAACCCATCAAGGTAGAGGAATTACCCCGTCAGGCAGGACTTCGGTATGTCAGGAAGGAAGTAGAGGAATGCGCCAAGACATCCATCGAACCACCAACAATAGATGATTAGAATCCATCATTAGTTCTTTCCAACTTGATAGTGGAGGTAAAAGATGTTGATTTCCCTTTAGTTTCACCTTCACATGGTATAATTCTTGTTGGAAATATGGAGATACCAATTACAGGGAAAAACATGAGACTCCTTACCAGGGTGAGATACAAGGAAGAGGAAGGACTTGGTGTTGATAGCCAAGGCATAACTCAGCCATTGGAGGTTGAGTAGAGACCTCGATTTACAGGCTTGGGATACAATCAAGGAGAATGCTTGAAGGTGTCAGATGCTTCCAAGAAATTGTTGAAATCATTGAGGAAAGAGAATGATGGGAACACATCACCATCATCCCATGACAGTGCCCATTACAGGGAAAGAGCTGAGGCAAGCTCTCATTGCCATAATTACACCAGAGATAGCAAGGAAAAGCACAACAAGTCTCAATATTTGAATTTTCACTTCGATTATAATCATGTTCTTAATGATGGACAAAAATCATGTACTTTTTGTGGTTTACATAACCATATATTTGATGAGTGCTGGAAGAGAATGGTAGCATGAAAGAGGATAAGGCATGAAAGGTCTTCTCCACAATAGAGAAAGAATCAGGTTAAGAAGATCTCGAAGAAGAAGACTTATTGTAGTCATTGTGACAGAGGTGTCCATCAAAGAGCCACATGTTGGAGGCTCCATCAAGAGCAACATTGCAAGGACAAAGAATCCATGCATGAACCAGGTGAAGCAGTTGTTCGACCAGTGAATGCGCCACAAGGAGATGACCTATTGACTTTGACAAGTGAGATATGGTTTTACTAGGTGTGTTAGAATGTCATGGTCTTATTTTTGCCAATCATGTGTTGCATTTTAAACTGTAAAAGCGATGATGTGTTTTCCATCACTTGTTGCAACAACAATGATGTCTAGCCTTATTTTGTGTTGCATTTTAAACTGTGAAAGTGATGATGTGTTTCCATAACTTTTTAAAGAAAAAATAGAGTTTGGCCTTATTTTTGTAAATCATGTGTTGTAGTGATGATGTGTTTTCCATGAATTGTTGAAGCAACAATGATTTGTTAGCCTTGTTTTCATAGCTTGGGTATTATTTCCATTTTGATGTAAACTTGACCACAGAGTATGTGTTATAAACTCGTGGCATATATTTGATGCTTGGGCCATTACTTGGTCTTGTAAATCAAGCACGTAATTTGCAAAACAATGTACTACAGGGTTGTGGGGGATGCAGGTGTCGGCTCATCGCTTATGGCTCCGAAGGACAAAGGTGAAGGAGAAGGAAGGGTGACTTATCAGACACTTGTAGTGCAGACAATGTACAAAGACGTTACAGATTATTTTTCATGCTTCTGAAGGACCAAAATCTCCTCAATGTGGAGGATTGATCCAGGTGGCTCCAGACACATGTAGAAGTCTTATAGGACTCAGAACGGGTCAAAATTCAAAGTGCCTAGATTGCTCTCAAACTAGTACCACATCAAAGTGTGTGTTGCCCTGATTCCAATGGTGTAAACGACACTCAAATATGAGCTCGTAAGAGCGAGATAGAGCTAGTAAAAGTTTTGGTCAAAGTTGTCATGTGCGTCAGGTTTAATGGAACTACAACTTGCACTGACAACGGTCACTATAATCGAGCCACCGGGTAGGCAAAATTGTTCTCTTTAAAATTCCCAATGACCCTTATTTTCATTAAAATTTAAAAGGAGCATAATGTTTATT
>APFE030358506.1:0-19726 GCA_000404065.3 Pinus taeda | reverse complement strand
ACCTGTTAAACTCAGAAGGTGCAAGGCGGTCTCGAACTCATTCCCTTATCATTGATGTGGGCGGGGACGATCTGATCTGTAGATTTCCAATCGGCCTTTATTGTTAAACAACAAAACGTCAGATCATCTCTTTATTTTCAAATTAAACCATAATGTTTTTTAAAATATGCAAGAAAGTAAATAATAGTATATAAAAAACATCGCAATAAAAGAAGAGTCTTCCTCATCAGATCAAGTGCTTTGGAAAGTGGACTAGATGCTTAAGAGGTTGAAAATTGACAAACCTGAGCCTCAAGTTAGAAATCCTAATTTTCGTGGCCAACAACAGCCACAATATAGAATCAAACAAAGAGAACAGTGAGACCAAGATCCCACAGCGCAGCAGCCAGTACAAACACCTCTACAGCAGAATGTGGTACTTGGTCTGGAGTCAGAAGAAGAGGAAAATGTGATTGGAGAAGAAAATAATTTCCTTACACCCGATGATATGCCAGTTTTCATCACTGAGGATGAGGAGTATTTCGAGACTTCAACTACACGCAAAGATGAAGATTTAATTCTAGCAAATGACACAGTTTTGGAACAAGAATCAGATGAGTATCAAAGAGGTTATATGAATGCTCTGTCCGCTCAGCAGCGACAATATTCACTTAGAAATAGAGATGTACCTGTCAACCCAATTCAGAGGAGAAAGGAAGTTGCAGCATCAAAGAATGATTCACCTGTTGCACAAAGGAAAGGGAAAGAGGCAGTTGATCTTAATATCAGCAAATCACCATCAGCAGAAAAATCAAATCAGCCAATTGTATCGAAGGAAAAGGAAAAGAAAGATGTCCCAGTCAAAGAAGTGGAAAAGGCTTCAGCTTTTAGTTTAGAAAATGAAATTTCTAAATTGAAGGTGTCCATTCCCTTGACTGAAATAATGAGGAACAACAGTTATAGAGGGCAAGTTTCTAAAATTTTCAATTTTGATCCAACGTCTGATATGGTGAATGTGGAGGACGATCAACCAGAATTGATTTTTGGACCATCATTGAATGGTGAGTCTCCAAATAGTGATGTGCCACCTTTTTATATCAGTTTAAGGTTGCATGATTTTGTGTTTCATAATGCTATGTTTGATTTCGGAGCTTCCCACATTCTTATGCTGAAGGCTATCATGGAGAAGTTGGGTTTGGACATCACTAGGAAATACCATGATCTTTATTCATTTGATTCTAGTAGAGTGAGATGTATCGGGCTCATCAAAGACTTGGTGGTAAGTCTGGATCAAATCCCAACAAAGAATGTTTTGATGGATATTGTTGTGGCAGACATTCCTCCCAGATTTGGTATGCTTCTTTCTAGGTCTTGGGGAGAGAAATTGAAGGGGACATTACAACTAGATTTCTCCTATTCAACGATTCCTGTGTTTGGCCAAATGAGAAAATTGTACTGGGAGCAAAAAATGAAATACATGATTACAAGCAAGGAGAAACCGATTAATCATCCAATTAATTATGTACATACAGATCTAGAGTCTTTTGTTTTGTATTCAAATAGTTTCAATGATATAGATAGTCAGTTAGTTGAAGCAGAAAGTATTCTAGAAATAACAGAGAATTTCAGAGAGGTTTTGAAGAAAGAAGGACAAGAAGAGCAAAACACCGTTGAGCAATCAGCTGAAGATAATGGACAGCAAGCAGGAAAAAAAGAGCTAGCAGAATTTCAGCACTTAGAAGAAGATGAAGAGGGTCTATGGACTGTTAGCACCTAAATCTACCTTAGGCTGAAGGAAGGCAAAATTCAGGGTAACCAAAAACCACGCTCAGTCTGATAGCTAGCCCTACCAGAACAGGACAGGGCTCTCTCCGTGTCACGCTTAGTGAATAAGTAAACGAAATGGCCTGAGATGACTTACAGTGAAATATTGATCTTAGGCTAGTAAGTAATTATGCATACAAGAAGTGATTTTTTATGAATGGCTTAGTTTCTGGGATGGTATGGGACCAACGGACAATAATGAAACAGATAATTTAATACAAAGGCACAGATTACTTCATGAGGAAAGACAGGCGGGAAGTCTAGCAATTTAGTTTGAAACAACATGGAATGGAGAGATTGCTTAGGAGAGTGAAAAGGGCATAAGTACATGAATCCTTTTCAACAGAAGAAATAACACTGAACATGAAATTTTCCCACAGGCAGAGCAATAAAATTGAATTCTACCTTATCTAACTTAGAAAATTTCACTGGAAATGAATATGAAATGAACTATGAAACATAACAAGATACATATGAAACATAAGAGACACATTTTCTACACTCACAACCACATGAATATCATGAAACAGAGCCACTGCCTTTCATTAATCCTCTGTAAAAAATATACAATGCAGAAACATAGTTTCTTTCCCACAGTCTCCCAGAAGTTACAAGCCAACCAACCCTTTGCAAATGGTGTGGATACAATATATAGAATGTGCCATGAAGAGATAGAACACCCAAGAGTTGGGGATTTACTCGAATCATTACAAAATGAAGGTGGAGAGCCAAACATTAGCTACAGGTGCAGCACCACAAACATGACAAATGGTTTGGGTGACCCTTTGCCTTCCTTTGACACTTGGATAGATGCCCATCTGGAGTGAAAATTCTTTAAAAGCTGCCTTTGGTGCCAAAAAAATGAAGTGTAGATGAGGGGGCCCCTTATGAAAAGTCGGGAAGTGAAATTTGGCGAAACAGAGGCATTTTGGGCCTTTTTTCCTATATGCGTCGTGCCCTTTTCTGTATGCGTCGCGCCACTTTGAGGCAAGTTTTGGGGCATTTGCAGAAGTCAAAAATGTGTCCAAGTGTGCTCGTTGGAAATCCTGTTCTGTCTACTTTCTAACCCAAGTGGAATTTTTGAATTTGGAGCTCATTTCCCCCTCCAAATATTCATTCTCCCAAGACTGCTTCCTGTGTGTCAAAATAGGGGCAGTGAGGGCATTGTTTGGGTGTTTTTGACCTCCTGGAGACACAAATCATGCCCAAATTTCTTGCCCGAGTGCCAGTAGTCATGATTTTTCATGCTGAATCCAAAAATGAAAACCATTTCTGATTTGGAGCTCCCAATCCTACGCGTCGTGCCGATGGCGCAGCGCGTATAGAGAAAAAACCTGTGTTTGTGCCAAAAAATTCCCATGTGACCAAAATTGTCCCAAATTTCTTGAAATTTGGGCTGGAGGTTCTATAAGAGGCACTATGTTGGACCACAGAAGCTTTCGCCAAGATTCGAAGCCGATTTTCCTCTTTTGCCTCTTTTGTTGCTCTGCTCAGTTTGGCCTTCAAGCTCCCTATTCGGGCCTTTGTGCTCATGTTCCGTGCCCTGTAATGACAAGCCATCCTCCTTAATATGGTTTTGTCCCTATTGGCCTTGTCGAGCAGTCTCTCTAGGTGTAGATTGACCTACTCTAACCAACACTCATGGTCGTTGTTGATCTCTTGCTCCAAGGTAGCGAGCTCGATCCTCCTCTGCTGGGCTCTTGTCGATTCTCATGGATGCTTTGCAGCTCCATGATTGCCTGTTGGTCCTCAAGCTGTTCATTCCTCTACTTCAGATACTTGATGATCCATCTGGCCCTCTCCACATTGAGTATCAAGTCTTGGATCTTCGAGTCCTGCTCCTGAATGGTCATCCTAAGTTTGGCATTTTCTGCCTCTGCCTCATCATCCTGAATGAGGATGACATCGGTCTCCTGCACACCTGATGGCCCCTCATCATGCACAGGCTTCTTGCCCTTGTCTAGTACCTGTGTAGTCGATGCCGGAAGCGATGCCTCTTCCACCCTGGGTGGAGATAACACTCGCTTTGCTGCTGCAAACAAGTGCCTACTGCCTCTCTGATATGTAACAAAAACTAGCATGGTAGTGGTCTCATGGTGCTTATGCTGATGAGAAGGACCACCCAACTCCTACTCTGGCTCTGATAGTACCTATGATGTGCTGAAGAAATCACGGGAGATGAAGTCCTCCCAGGTAAATCCCTGAAATCCCAACTGATGATATACCAAAATCCAGATAAGAGCAAAGTGTAACACACTATTAAGTTGCTGCTGAGGGGTCTTATGTAGCATGAAGGTGTTCATCCTCTCTATATTCCTGCATATGAAAAACGGGAGGTTCATCATCCTCACCCTGGTAAAGTGCATGAGCAAGCGGATGTGATAGGCATATAGTCGAGAGAACCTCCCCTCACAACTAAAGTATTTCATGATCAATCTCATGAGTGGAGCATACTCATCTTTCAAGTATCTGAAGGGAAAGACTCTTGTGAGCTCATTCAAGAATATGGCCTTGATGTAAGGCTCATAGTGTTTCCTATCCACCTTCTTCTTCTTATGCCACTGTTCTCCAACATTTGGTATACCTGTTTCCACTGATATAGCTTCAGGTGTCAATGCGAAAGTGACCCCGGCCAAGATAGACTAACCTCCATGTAGATGAAGCACAAACAAACGGGCCAACTCATGATGAACTCTAACATTTTCCACCCTTTGACAAAATTCAAAACATGATAGGTGCTGGAAGCATGACATGGCAAGAGGACATGCTTGTAACTCGGTGAGGGTATTGGGTTCATTCTTGACATGTTTTCCACTCTTGTGGTGTCTCCTGGGAGCCTGCTCTTCTGAGGATGAGTCACTCTGTGTCCCCATCTCATACTCAGATGAATGTTGTGATGTCATGACTGCAATGTGGACGCTGATTAGGTTGCCCTTTGATGATGGTGTGAGGTTGGGTGCCTTTGTAATATCTGTTACCAAGGGGAACAATGAAACATGGAGTATTAGTGAAGGGAGTGATGTAATGGGGAGGGTTATAGGGAGAAATTTGTTTAGGGATATGGGAGGAGTTTGGGTATTTTGATGGGGTAGGTTTTGGGGTTTTGTTTTGACCAAATAGTGGAGGGATAGGGGAGAGGGTTTGGTAGTAGTTTAGGGTAGGGATTTTAGGAAAAATGAGAGAGGGGGGATGGGAAAAATGATAGGTGAGGGGAAAAAGGTGAGTGGAGTGAAACCTTGGCACTAACAACACATTTTAACAACCCTAGCCATCATGTTTCTTGGTGATTTCTTATGGTTTATTTTATACATTTTGGTGGCATTGAAATATCTCTATAAACACCATAACATTGACAAAATCTGATGAGCAAGGAATGTCATAAGGCCTACCTCTCAATTTGGTGTGCTTCACCAAAATTTGGAAGTGTTTGGGCACTGGTTTTGGTCCCTGTCTGTGTGCGCCATGTGCAAAACCTAGTGCGCCGCGCCCTGGGTATGCGCTGTGCTCCTGGGTATATGCGTCGCGCCCTCTAAAACCACCTCCAACTCAGTCAAACACTCACAAATGCACACTCACACCTTTACAATGCTTCTCCAAGGCTTGTAATAGCACAATGCCTTTGGTTTTGATAAAAATTTGTATATATAGCCTTGGAAGGGATGGGTTTAATTTTTGCCTCTTCAAAAACCCATTTTTCTAATGTTATGTTTTGGCGCTTTTTCACTGACTTTAAAACACACTGATTTTCACTTTCCCTTTGAAATTTTAGCTTAAATGATGAATTTTTCGGCACTCTTTGTAGAGACTGTACGACAGGACATTTGGCCACGGAAACCATGACTGCATATGAAAAAATCAACTAGCGACTTTTTTGAAAATTTTGTCATATTGTTTGACTTTTCTTCAAAACAGAGTCGAAGTCTATCCGCATGACGATGAAGCTCTCTGAACCATAACTGTGTAGGGGCCTCACTCTGGCCTGCATGGATTTACTGGACATGTTCAAAGACCAAATTGATGAATCCCTAGACCTAGACATCGAAAATGACTTTTGTCCTTTAGAGGACCAGACCTTGATTGTCATGGACTTTGATGATTATTGAAAAAGGACCTGAGCCAGTAAGAGCCAGACATGAGGGGGAATGACTATCATGACCTTCTCCATCAGATTATGGCATGCCCCTAGTGGAATGCAGCTAGGAGAACGGAGTGAGACACCTAAACATGAAATGCAAAAAGAGGTTTGATCTCTAACGGAGGACTAACTAGACCGACTCTAACAGGCCTCTCTTCAAGTTCTCATATTTTGTTAAGATGTGTAAAGGGTATTTTTTATTTTCCCACTTGTTTAGGAAAGTCTGATAAAGGGAATCTAGATTAGCTAGTGTGTTTTCAGGGAGTGACCTAAACCATGTCCTTACATCACCAGTTAAGCTCTGGACAAAAAATTTCATCCTGACATCATCATCATCAATCTCATAGTTTTCAAAATAGTCTGTCATCCTCTTGGTATGTTGTTGAGCAGTGTAAGTGCCAATACCATCAAAATAGGTAATTGTTCCCTGGTAATCCTATGGCAGAGCCCCTGGATTGGCAGACAACTGCAGGGGAACATATCTATTTGCCATAATAGCAGGGAAAAGTGGGACAACTACAAGCACAGGGATAGCAGCTAAAATAAGTGATGCGGGTGGAGGGGTGGAAAAGAGATTTTGAAGTGATAAAGGTGATCTGGAAGAAGCTACAACAATAGGAAGAAGGGCTTGATATTTTGTTGTAGTAGGCTTAATTTGAATGGGTTTCTGTTGGGGTGTTTCAAGATTTCAATCAGTAGAACTCTCTTGATTTTTTGGTTTCCTAAGGCTCTTAGGAATCAAATTTGTATTGTCAAAGATAGTTGGAGGATTTGGGTCTGGGTTTGACCTTGTGTACCGAGTTTTCTTCTTTGGAGCCAACTTCTAAAGTATGTTTTCGGTATTTTCTAGGAATATTTGGAGAATACAAGTTAGACTGAAGTAGCTTTTATTTACTCTTGTGATTGCATAGCAAAGATAGTTTCAAAGGCTGCCTGGCTGATGTCAGGCTCCATTTGTAGCTTTAGAGATTAGACAGTAGTACCAGACATTCATTCAGTTCCCCAGTGGAGTCGCCAATGATGTTATCAGTCAGGTTGTTCCGCAAAACTTGTGAGAAAAGGGAATACGAGCGAGGTAACCACTAACCAATCTTTTAGATGCAATTTATAGCCAAACTGCATCCAGAGAGGGCCATCTCTTTATAATTTAACTTTGTTTTTTGAAGTTTTTATGCTAGTTATGATGTGCAGAGCTTTGTTTTAAATTTGTTTGGATGGTGATTTTAAACAGAGCTAGGATGCAAGTCTGAAATATTTTATTCCATTGGGTAATGGAGTCTATGAAGATGGACTACTGAGTGTGTTTCTGTGTTAAAGGGAAATACTACAGAGCAAGCTAATCAGTTTTGGAACAATATTTGAAATCTTGAAATTGATGGGATGTAAGCCAGCAGGTAAAGGGCAGTCAAGAATCCTTTATCATGGTGGCAGAGGGAAGGTGCATGATTATTTTCAAGGAGCACTGAAGAATTCCTTGGCAATTTTCAAAGTGAAAGAATTAGTGGAAATAGAAGCATCAAAGAATTTATGTTTATGCTAGTTCTGAAGAAAACATAAATAACAACAGGAATTGAACACAGAGTGTATTTAAACAAGTTCCGGACTATTCTTTTTCCTTGTTGTTAAGCTTATGAAACATATATGAAATTTTCAAACATAGAAAACACAAAAACACAGTTTAGAATAACTTAGTGATCCAAAGAAAGACATAGGAATTCTGTAGCAGAGCTCAGAACATCAAATCTACAATCAAACGGTCCTGAAGCAGCGCACTTCAACAGCCTTTGTATTAAAAATATTAGAGTTACAGCATGGTCCAAAGAGGAAAATCACCAACCCCGAATAAATTCCTTGGGGGGTATTTATAAAAAAAGAAAGTTACAAAATATCTTGTGGATAAGATATGAACTAATAACTTCCTTCACCTACTCTGACAGAGGAATAAATGCAGAAATAAAGGTAGGAGTTATTGTGGCTGTGCTGGATACTTTATCTGACAAGATATTTTTGACTTTTCAACCGAGGAATTCGGCTGGTAGTTGTGTCTTTAATTTGCATTCATGCATTGTTGTCCTAATCCTTTTACTTGCTCTTGATTTAGCTTTAATGTGTCCTGATCCTCGCTTGAGCTCCTTCCTTCATATCTGCCACGTGTCTTGCTACTTGACCAAGTGTACATAGGCAGAAAGATCCAAATTACCTAGGCAAAACTTCCAGCATACTCTGCCACCACTAGTCTGTAGTTAACTGATGTCTTTGTAGTTTCACAAGTGTTTCATCAACCTCAGTATACCTGTAAAAGTTAGGCTTTACTTAAAAAAGATGATTTATTTCATGTTCTATATAAAACAAATTTCCAAATTTGTCATATAAACTCTGTCCGGAAGGAGGTCCTGTGTTTTCTGAAGTGCTGGATGATGTAGTGATCTGATTTGTTACATACATGTTTACCCTGTGAGCATACTGTTGATGTGATAACAGTGTTTGATTGCTTGTTAGTAAACTGGGTAGACCCTTCTGCTGCAAGATTGTGAATTTCTCTGTGAAGGCATTAATGTCCAGTTGCATCTCTTGGCACTTCCTTTCCAAAGTCTGTACAAAATTTCTCATTGTTAGCACCTTCTTCACTGTCAAAATGGTGCCTATCCTATCTGAGATCTCCAAAGCTCCTAGTTGTTCTTTCGTATGGGTATTCAAAAAATGGATCAACCTATTGGCCTGCTCAGGCATATTTCCCAATGATGCCTTGGCCGTTTGAATTTTCTCTTGTGCCCTTTCTATCAATTCAATTTCTTCATAGATTGTTTGAATTGATAGCCATTGGTCAGTAATGGACTGGCCAATCTTGGTCCACAAAATCATTTTAATGTATGCCGGAGGTTTATGCAAGGTGAGATCCTTTTCTAAGGATTTCACCTTGTTCTCTAGGGCCTTCACCTCTCTGGTCTTCTCTGCCACTATTATTTTTGACTTGTCATAGCTCACCTCTAGCTTGGCTAGTCTTTCTTTTGCCTCTTTGAGCTCTGACATTTGAGCTTCTAGCTCTTTCACTACCTTCATCATTTCTTCCATCCTCATGCTGGTCTCTGGCTCCGTTGTTGTTGCTGCTATAGCATCTGTAGTTTCTATACCTGTTGTTGGTGCTGGCTCAGTGGGAGGGATTGTTGCTGTGTCTATGGGGGAAGCAGAGACAATTGTTGGATCTGTTTCAGGTGGCTGGGAGGTCGACTCTCCCTGCTTAGCTTGCAATTCTTTCTCCAACTCTTGCTCTGTCTATATTAGCCTTTGATTCATTCTCATCAACAAATCCATTACATCCTACTCTACTTTTTCTTGTGCTAGTTCTGTTGTTTGTGGATTCATGGTGACAGGCAGCTTCAAGTGCTTTCTAAGGAAAACAATATCTTCCTCCTTCTTCTTTATCAATGCTTTGATGCCCTTAGCATCCTTGGGATCATGTCCCAACTCAATAATTATTTCTTCCAGAGTCTTTATTCTGTTGTCTTTGGCTAGAGAAGGGATCTTCTCCAAATGCAGTTGAGCAAATGTATTACTCAATGACTCTTTTAATTGGTGGGCCAACATTGCCTTGTTTGCCAATGTAGCATAGACCATTTCACCCATTTGTTTGTGCAATTATATTTGGTCCATTGGGTGTATATCTTTGGCAAAGACCTCTAGATTGGTCCTTATGTAGTCAGCTGCAAACTGTGGTTGTTGAACCTTTGGCTTGAAATGACTTAAGATAATTTTATCCTCCTTGATGTCATAAGCTGTCGTTAGTCTATGCTGTTTGGAGGGTGTCATCTTGAGAAATTGAACATACAACTGAATTCTTAATGACTCATTTTGAGCCTTGATCTCCAAAAATGATTGTTTGATATCCGATCATTTCTTGGCTTGTGACCTTGAGGAGGAGACTTCCATTCCATGCTGCCTCTCCACTTCTTGTCTGTGAGAGCTAGCGGAAGTCTGTTGGTTGATGGCCCTCTCTCCTCTTGTGCTTTTAGGGATTTATTCCACAATGTCCTCTTCAGGTAGAGGATCTATCCTTTTCCTTTTTCGCTCTTGCTTTTCTGTTTACCCACTTGCAGGTGTGGTCTCTTCTCGATCTCTTTTCTTACTTCTCTCCTCAAGAAGAGGAGTTTGTAGTGCTGCTACTTTTCGTTCTTGTGCCTGTAGTGAAGGGGCTTGCCCTTGACTATGTTCTTTTGAGGTAGTTGGGTGTTCTTCCATTGTTTCTTGCTCTACAACTACTAACTCCTTACCCTTTGTTTTCCCTGTTGTTGGTGTAGTCCTTTCCTGGCCAACTTGTTGTGAAGTTGTAGCAGTTGATGAGCTTTCCTTGGTTTGCTATGGTATTTTGAATGACACCTATTTTCTTGGCGGAATGGTCGATTTGCAGGTGACCAGGTTAGCCGAGGGGTCGAGTTGTGGAGTCAAAGCTGCTGGGTGGCGGACTTGTATGGTGAAAATGCTCTTTTGCACGTAAATTAGCATGCACAGGTTGTGTACAGTGAACAAAGAAAAATGGGTAAAAACAATGTTTTCACCCCTTTTTTACCCGAAATTTTGACTTTGGCGGGCTTGGTGTGCTTTTTTATGACAACGTCAACATGACATCATTTTTTCGTGTAGCGGGCTATGGATGATGACATGGCAGGTGACGTGGCATGTGACGTGGCGGGTGATGTGTTGGGTGACATTTGCAGATGATGTGTCCGGTGACATCATCAGATGACGTGGGCATGACGTCAGCGGGGAGGCGATGGGCTGGTAACTGGTATTCCCTGCATTGCCTTTGGAGGAAAGTGGTATTGGGGGAGGGGGCTCCGAACACGCCGGGCACCTGACACGCATCCTCGGTACAGCGGAAATACCGCCCATCCCCCGAATGCTATAGTTCGTCATGTTGGGGCTTTCGGTATCGCCGACAGTCGTTGGATCTGTCAGCGATGATTGGACGGCTGGCAGGTGATGAAGGTGGCGGTGGGTTATCTACGGGGGACTTGCTTTAATATTTCGCATTTTTGTAATGTTGCGGTGTATTTCTAACTTTGGGTTAAATGGGTTTTGGGGGTAAAAATGCAGTTTTTCGGCTGTTTATTTGGCTAGTGGCTAAAGAAGTCCTGATGGGGCATGTGGAGGGTTGTTATTGGCCCTGGGTGGACCAATAACTCACTAAAAAAAATTTAAAATATAGCTATCGTTAGCCAAGGGTTGGGGTATTAGATTTTTTTGGGATTTTGTGTATTTTTACCTAGTAAGGGAGGGGAATATACATAGGAGCTATATAATAGTGTTAGTAGGTTAAAATGACTATGTGGAATGGATATGTATCAATTTGGGCTAATTTTATAGAGTGAAAACTTAGGCATGGGGGGTATGAAAGGATACCTAGTTGTGAAGTTTAGGCACTTGGCAAAAGGGAATAAAGACATTTTACACAAGAAATGTGGCTTGCTTTGCCTAGGTGAAAACACATGTTCACTTAGTTTTTCCATGGGATGAAGTGGACTAAAGGCAATGAGCAGATCTCATTGTCCTTGGGGGGGATGTTAGTAAGTGTTTTTTGGAGAAATGGGGAGGGGAACTAGTCATGCTCCATTTTTTTTGTAGCCACCTTGCCATGGTACCTTATGATTTTTATGAGATGAAAACTTGTTGCAAAGGAGAAAATTTCTCATAAACCATGCTTTTATACCATAAAAACTGTGTACCCAACCTAGTATACCTAACATTTTCTCTTCATTCTCATTGGGTGCATTTGAACTAGAAAACCCTGATTCTTATCTTTTCTTTTTGGCTGTCCTCCTATCTATGTCTACCCTTATCTCTTCCAGGGCTCAGATTAAGTTGTTGAGACCCTTTTCTTCTCTACCTAACTACTTGTCTGCCGAGCTTGAGCTGTTTGTACAGAACTTCATTCTCTATTCTAAGACAAGTAAATTCAAACATGATCTAGCCAGGATTAGACTGTCTGGCTATTCATCAACTGTGGCAAGAGTCAACAACCTATACATAGTGAAATTATTACAAGATATGGAACCTTTGAAGCATGAAAAGGATGAACATATTTGGCACTTCTCCAGTCAATCATGAAAAATGAAACCTATTGGTATAGGAAGCTAACAAAAATAACTCCATAGCTCCATGATCCCAAATTCAAAATGAAATGGTAAAACTGAGAGGTAAAACTACTTTTTATGTTACTATTCACGTACTTCAAGTAAAATGTTAGTTTTAATTCATTTTTCGGGAATATATATGTATTTCTAATCAATTTGATGGAGAAATTGAGTAGGTTGAACGACCGATGAAAGAATCTAGTGTGTCAAATGGTGAACTAAATAGCTTTGACCAATATCACAAGCAATGTTTCCACAAAGTTCAAGCTCATTAAAAAATAAACTTGCCACTGAGCACATTTTGGCACAAGGTTCAAGCTCATTAAAAAATAAATCTGCCTTTAGTAAATGACCTTTATGATTGCCATGCTATCAGCGTTTTAAACATTGGTTGTGTTCTTCCATCACCTCCATTCTTCTGACCGATCATGCACTTCCAGTTGATTGTTTACCCTTTTGAGGAACAGCTATGACAAGTGATTCTGTTAGCTACCCAATTCACATTGCTATGTTTTGAGAAGTTCCAAACTTACTTGGAACAACTGCTACCCAAAAACATCACTTGTTCCTCAAAAATGAGTTTCTTCTAAGCTCTTTTTAGACTCATTAAATATCAAAAGATTGCCGAGCTATTGGCCTTTCCAGCTCATTAAAGTAAAGGGAAGAGCCATCCCTCTTGTACATTTTAATCTTTTGGAACTGGAGGGATCATCAAACAAAAGATCAAGTGCTTGTCTGTTTCAGCTCGCTAAAATGATCGAAAAGTCATCCCTTTCATATTATTTTATACTTTTTCGGACTTAAGGGATTATGCTACCGAAAAGGACTGCTAGAGTTTCCTTTTCGTCCATTTTCAAACTCTCTAAACATGAAAAGGACCAAGTTATCCTTGTCGTTAAACTCATTAAAATAATAGTGACAAACTTGTCCACCCAGACAAGAACGAGTTTCACTGTCACTAGGCTCACTAAAACATAGCGACAGGTTTGCCTGAAGGGAAAATTATAGAACAAGCATATGTTATCCTCCTCAAGCTTGACAAAAATAAAGAGGTACAGGTCAACAATGACTAGGGAAAAAAGGGAAGAAAACTTGAAGAACTTTATTGGTAGGAGGTCGCTCTTGAATATGACACTTTCACTCCATCACCATGATTGAGTCGGGTTGGGTTATTCCGTTCACCGGTCATATCACCATTGGTCCTCCACACCATCCATATTTTGGGGTTAATGCTACCAATCCATTTCAGTGTCGCTGACATGTTCAAGAGAATTCATTTAGAGAGTTCACCACCCAGCTAACGCCTCATCCACTGCAATACCTTCACCCTCTATTTTTTGTGATCCCCATTCCTGAACCTTGTATCATCAGATCGTTTTCGCCTCTAGAAAATCATTTTCTTTATTTCGTGTCATAGATGTGGGATACATCAAGGCCCTCCTATGATGAGTCACTTCTTTTCAACATCAACTCATTATCCAAGAAGTTGACCTAGAAACAACCCTTTCAATACTTTGAAGCTTGCATGCCTCAATGGCAAATTTCTCACTTCCGGTGACAAGTTTACATCAATGGCCTTTGACTGAAAGATTTTGCGTTGCGTTCGACATTAACTCATGTATTCACACCACGTGAATTCTACTATAGTACCTTCAGGGTCATTATCATTATCAGTGATTCCTCTCGCGCCTATTAACAGCTTACATCCTTGGCTGGTAATCAGGCGATGTCTTTCCATGTTCGACTCTAGAACATATTTTCACATGGATCGACTTGTACATCGAGCGAAGATTGAACGAGTTTGAAGACCCCGAATCTAGTTTCATCCATCCTGGCTATGATATATTCAGGAAAATAAAGACATAAAATGTACACAGAAGCTGCATACATGATCACCCAAGCTAAGGGATGATGACTCTACATATAAAGAATCACCAGTCTGCAACCGCAGACGGTTATCTATTCCATGTACATGAAAATGAATTTATAAAAGCTGAGCATGGGATTGCCCTCCTCAGCTAGATCATGAAAATAATATGATGATGATGTATTGTATTGTATCTTTTACAGGTCACCTTCCAATTCGAATACCTCGGATCCTCATGACAAAGCATTTCACCTGACATCAAAATATTTACAAACTCATGCTTTAGGGGGAAACTATTATAGACATATTTGGGCACTACAACCCCAATCATATATGTTGATAAAACAAGGGCTCTTTAACCCCTAAAAGTGTTGTTTCATACCCTAAAGGATCATGGTCAACTAATTACATCATTTTCCCAGAAGTTCCACCTAAAAAACCACTCAAGAACTAGCCAAAACTATACCATACTGACTTCTCCATGGTCAAGGTGTGATGCATACTAGCTGCTACACTAGCTAGGTGCGATGCATACTGAAAGAGCCTTCTGTGGGGTGCGATGAGAGAGAAGAGACAAATGGAAGAGACAGTTTGCTAAGTGGATGCTCATAGAATCTTCTAGAAACTTCTCCCGTGACACTTGCCTCTCCGAATTTGCCCAGGGATGAGTAAGAGATCAATGAAATCTCCAAGTGGAACCAAGAACTATCAGTGGAATGACACTAATCAAAAACCCAAATATGACTCACCCCCTTGCAAGACATCTATAAATGGATCCCTCATCTGAGAGATCTGGAGGCTGGAATTTTGTAATTTGTAAGGAAGTGCTGTTGGTTTCTCTTTGAGAAGGAACATTGTATTGTTGAGTGATCTTGATTTTCATTAGGTGAAGAGGGCTTTGATGCTAGGAGGATGATTCTAGATCAGACAACAGGGTTGTAATCCTCTCTTCTACTATTAATAAAGTTGTTTGATTTTTCCTCCATATAATTGTGTATTTGTGAATCTTATTATTTGTAAATGCAATTGTATGGTCAATGTATTTCTGATTCTGCATTGTTTATGGTATTATAGATCGAGATGCTTTGATGTTGTTCTATTGCTTTTCCTCTACAGGTATTCTCTAAAGTGGGACAAGTAGGAGAGGAGTGGCAAGCTCTATCAAGGGAGAGAGGGAAAAAGCAAGGAGCCAAGCGGAAGATTCAGGTTGGTACTCTTTGCTTCTCTCTTATCTATCACATATAAAGGAAATCCCAATTTTCTTTGATTGTTTGTTTCTAAGATAGCTACTCGTATTAGTGGGACTAGCAGATCGAAAAGACACTAGTTTTCCCAGAAACATTTCCCCCTTGAAGAGGCTTATTTCTAAGGCATTAATCTATCTTTTCTATCTTTTTGTGAGTTGGTTTCATAACATATGGTATCAGAGCTTTGGATTCTAGGGTTTCGCTCCTCCAAACAAGTCATCGTGAAATTTTCGCTATAAAATGTTTTCTACGACGTTTCAGAAGCGAAAAAAAACCCATTGGAGAAGAACTTGCGCTAAGACTTGGGTCCAAATTTAAGATCTTTTCTCACTATATTTATGGAGATATGATCTGAGGAAGTTATGGTTTTTGGAAGCTCCAAAATTTTAACTAAAACAGGTCATCATGGGATTTTCGCTATAACTCTTTCGCTACAAAGTTTCAGAAGCTGAAACTAAAACCCATTTGAGAAGAAATTGGTCTAAACCATGCATAGACATTTCAAATCCCGTCTCGCTATAATTTCAGAGATATAATCTATGAAAGTTAGGGTTTTTGCAGACCCCTGAATTACATTCCAAACAGGTCACCTTGGGAAAATCATCATAACTTTTGCTCTGAACATCAAATTGAATATTCATAAGACGTTATGGAAAGAGGACAAAATGTAGTTTCTTGTGTATATTTTTAAAATCCAAAGGTCAAAATAGTGACATGTGGAACTTCACACAAGTTTTCTCTTCTGAAAAGGTATATAATCAGGTCATCTTGGGGGATTATGCATAACTCTCTCTTGGAGAATGAAATTTTGAGCAGCCTGGTGGCATTAGAAAGAGGACATAGAGGGCTACTGAAGTTTGCAATTTCAGAATTGCAAGAGCTTATATTATAGAGTTATATTCATTTCAAGATCGATCTCCTAAAATCAAGAAAATGTGATATGAGGAAGCTTGGTGGCAAGGATCCGGTAAATTGGATACTATAGATGGAGTAATATTTTGATCTAAATGAGGTGCAACTATTACAAAAGGCACGTATTGCATCTTCATATTTAGAACCAGATCAATTTTTATGGTATAAAGGGCTTTGTTCTCATAAACCACATTTTACTTGGTCAATTTCACAGAGAAAATGATATCACATTATGAGGATACAAAGAGAAACACCTTCTTTAGCCAATTGATAGATATCAAACAAAAGTGTTCAATGGCAGAGCACATTGAGGACTTTCAAAAATTGAATATAAGGGTAAATGATATTCCAAAGAAGAAAAGGGTTGATGTCTTCATAGGTACTTTAAAGGATAACATTCAACATGAGGTTCGTCTTTGGGAACCTGATTCATTGGAGAAGGCATTCAGGTGGGCAAGAAAAATTGAAAGCGAAATTATGGAAACAAGGAATCCCACCACTCACGGCTACAATTATGGAAGTGTTTCTTCTCCTAGCCTTCCATAACCTACAAGGTTTACATGACAACAATTGGAAGAAAAAGGAGAAAAAGGGCTTTGTTACAATTGTGATAGAAAATGCACTAAAGGTCACAAGTGCACTGAGAAGAAATTATCTTACATAGAGTATGAAGAGGGTATACGCCAGGACCCAACCCTAGAGAAAGAAGAAATGAATCCGACCATATATTGTAAAGCACTAGCAAGAATTATGACTCCTCAAACTCTCAATATAGAAGGACATATCAAGAATAAAAATGTTCAAGAAGTAAAATATCATATAAAGAAAGAAGAAATTAATCCAACCATATCTTGTAATGCATTGGCCAGAATTACCACTCCTCAAACTATCAATATACAAGGACATATCAAGAATAAAAATGTTCAAGGAGTGAAAGATGGCATCGAGCATCAAGGAATGAATCCGACCATATCTTGTAAAGCATTGGAAGAAATTACCACTCCTCAAACTCTCAAGATAGAAGGACATATCAAGAAGAAAAAGGTTCAAGTAGTGAAAGATCACATTGAGCATCAACAACAAGTTTTCCAACTTTTAAAGGATAACGCCACTTTGGTGCAGAATCAAATGAAACAACAAGTAGATCAACATCGCAGTGAGAAAAGTTCTGATGTAGGTGATTTGGTATTTTTACGGCTACATCTCAAGTAAGCTATTTACGAGAAGGAAATGTTGGCAATACTACATGCACTTAAGAAATGGAAACCTTACCTAATGGGAAGACACTTTAAGGTAAAAATGGATCATGATAGTCTTAAATACTTTTTAGAACAAATATTATGTTTAGAAGAACAAAAGAAATGGGTCACAAATATGTTGGTTTATGACTTTGACATCATCTACAGAAAAGGAAATAAATTTTTTGTTGCAGATGCACTCTCAAGAAAGGATGAGGATGTGGAAGCATTGTTTTGTGTTATTTCTATTACCCAACCAGATTGGATAAATGAAGCAAGGGATGAATTGAAGAAGGACAAAGAAGTGTGGCCACTTGTTTGGTCAATTTAGTATTCCTAAATTGATATCATTAATTGTCAACTCGGGGCTCGTAAGCTGATGAAGTGAAGGTGTACTATATGTACTTAAGCAACCTCTTAAAGCTTTTTTCCGTTTGGGGGTGTTGTTTGTGATTATTTTATCTTCCTAAGATGGAGTGATGTATTTATAAACAAATGAGTGATGGTGTGTGTGGAGTGAATTCTAAATGAGTGAGGGTGTGTGATTAGTGGTTTCTAACTATTTGCTGAAAAATAAGACTTTGAAGGAAATGAATTAAAATAAACTGAAAGCAAAGAAACACTTTCTAATGGTATTAGACACCATTCATGCTGCTGCAAAAATAAGAAAATCACTTAAAAGACCAATGATAATGTTTATCTTTTCCTAACTCTCTGCCTCTAACACATAGTACTGTGTAAGACACGATTAAGAAGTAGCTAAAAGTAAGTCTAATAACTGATAAAAATGAGAAAATCTACTTTAAAGACTAGTGATAATATTTTGCTCTTTCTAACTCTCTGCCTATATCACATAGTACTGTGTAAAGCACGATTAGAGAGTAGCCACAGATTAGTCTAGAAAGCACCCAAAGCCAGCTGCAAGTGATTAGTATTCTGATCTCTAAGAGATAAACAATTTATAGTAAGAGACCATTCATATATTAGCAGACAGTTTTGAGAATTAAAACTAAAAACTAGCTATGGAAATAAAGTAAGGAGCAGCAACTTTAAATCTGTCAACTGAAACTACCATTAGATACAAAGCAAACACATAAACACACAAATAATCCCGGGTCAAAAACCTGCAAAAGAGCAATGCTGATCAGCTTAAAGAAAGGATCCAAAAAGAATTAAAATGAAGTGAATTATGCTGTATATAGATCAAGAAAAGAAAATGCTGAACATGAAAATACTATACAAGGCTAGTATGAACAGGGGCCCTCCATTCACATAACCCAAGAAAGACTCAAAGTGTTGAAAGCTCCAAAACAACACTGGTTCTATTACTCCATATGGAGAAATTCACAGTTAAGAGTGCTAGAACAGCACTATAAAAACAGAGTTTTGGGAATGCTCAAAAATTACAACAAGTTCACAAACATACAGCAAGTAAAAGTCTCCTTAAGCGTACGCAAACGCAAGTATTTATAGGCATCTGAAGGATAGCCTATGCGTGCTGCTAAAAACGGAAAATAACAAACTGTCATGTGTAATTAAAACTGAATTAACTCGTCATGAGCCTGCGTGGGTGAGCTGGAGGTCCTGGTCGTCATGGGGATTGAATCCAAAGTTGGATTATGTCCCCCACATCCTGCGAAACACGGGCAAGCCACCGTCTGAGCTGACATGACCAAACAGCTTACGCATCACCGTTGAGCTGCCTTCGTTGACCGGATCTTGCCCTTGTTTGACCGGAGGTATGGATGACGTGGATGATTGAAAAAATGGCACAGGAACCTCGAGCACCTTGATACCTAAGTACCCATGTGGCTCGTTTGGCAAAAAGGCACGTGGAACCTTGAGAACAACAAAAAGGCTGCGGAATCTCCAGATGGCTGCGGAATCATCAGATGGCTGCGGAATCGGCAGAGAGCTGCGGAATGCCTGTCAATATGTCAAAATCTAAACAAAACAGTCACACATTAGCAAAGCTCACTTGATCATGCTTAATGACATCTAATGTAATGATCTGGGTGGTTTTACATGGAAAATGAGGTGAAGGAGAGAGATAGGTGATGAAAAAACAGTAGATAATAGTAGATGATGAGGTGTAGGTTAGAGGCTCTACATACCCCCACTACGAGGGCATTGCATGTCCTCATGCAAAAAAAAACTGCTTATTCAACCTGCTGTGATGCCTCTGCCAAGACATCTAGTCTCCTCTTCTTCCTCTGTGTGGAAATATCAATTCTTGGCCTTTTCATTAAACATCTGAACCTTAGGTTAATCAAATCCCTGTCTAGCCTCCTGCATTTCTTCCTCAGCTTTTGTTTTCTTTTTGTAATAGTCCCATATGCAGCATTGTATTATCGTGGACCATCTTGTCCACATTGCCCCTTTCTTTTAATTTTTCA
>APFE030358502.1:0-10645 GCA_000404065.3 Pinus taeda | reverse complement strand
AGTATTGTACATGTTATATTCCCTTGTGGGTTGTGACTACCGCATATGTGTGGACTGCTCCTCTGGAAGCTATGCACATCCTATTTCATTGTGTGTTCTTAACAGAGTGGGAGCTTCCTCCCAACTGACTTGGGACTCACTCTCTCACTTCCCTTTTACAGTGAAAGAACCATTGACACAAGTAACACTAGCAATCACCAGGCATGCAAACCTCACTTCTTTAAGACAAAGTAGACCACTCTCTTGTGCTCACAAGCAAGAGTTGAGGAAAATCCTCAAGACAATGGTAATTAGGCCATTATAATGGATGGGACTCCCACACAAAACGGTGTGAGGTCTAGTTGAGACTTCATATCGGGGTGATCCCCTAAATGTTGGTAGGTCCAGCACCATCAACACATTTGTTATTCAATTTTCCAAACATGTAGCATTATTCATAATTGGTGGTGATCCTATGTTCGTTTGATTCAGAATTTCATAGCGCTTCACCAATGATGGATCTCCTATCTTGGTTCCATTTTGAATCAGATAATGTTCGTTACCTAGGATAGATAAAATTTATGTTGACTCATTCTGCTATTATATTTGCATGTTGTTGCTTCTCTAGGATTTGTGAAACTCTATGTTAGAGTTTGGCTTATATTTAATATTCCTTCTTAATTTGTGGCATGGGTATATTTTTGAGTGTGTTTATAATCTTATATCATAATATCTCTTTCAATCAATGGAAATTGTTTCGTATTTTTTATATTATTTAGTAAAAACATGGAGACCACCACACTTCATTCTACAATATGTTATAAATATCTAGGTCATTGTGCCTGTATAAATTGGAGTTTGTTATGTTAATTTAAAACATGCTTTTAGGTATTCTTTGTGTCATTTTTCTCTGAATTTAAGTGGTTGTGCCTATATAAACTAAATATTTTTATGTTATATTTGAATCATGTTTTCTCCGTATTTTCTTTTCATTCTACTCTAAACTTAATAATGCATGGTTTAGACTGTATCAAAGTTGAATAACTTTGCCTAATATAGTATTTTTTCAATTGTATTTATTTGAATCTTTGCATCGTGAAAGAGCGAATATTGAAACAAGAATGTTGTTTTATCATTGTATTAAATTTATAAACAAAATTAAATGGAAATATGTAGTGACCTCTCTATATATGTAAAACAAAAAATATAAGACTTATAACCATGTTTTTTTAGATATCATATTTTCAATCCATTTATGTTTCTGGAATAATGTTGACAATTCCCTTAAAGCATATGTAGAGTTAGGTTTTCGAATGTTTTTATATAGAATGGTTAAACTACAATTTGCTGAATATAAAAAAAATTATGAATAAGTGCACTACTAAGGCATTCTTTCTAGAAATAAGGCGAATATCTAATAGTAGTGGTGTGAATTCAACCAAATTCATTGTTGAATGAATTATAGATTTTCTATGTTTAATAACTTTCCAATCTAAGCATGATTTGTTTCCTCTAATCTATTGTATTGATCACTCAATCAATGATATAATCTATCTTATAAATCTTTTACGCTAAATTTCAATAATATATCTACTGGTACCCTTCTCATATCAAAAGGTTGTAAAATGGAATGATTTATTTTTTATCTTGTCTATGTAAATCCAAGCTTATGAGAATTTATTTTTGTTGGGAAGAAGAGTTGAATTTGAAACAAATGATGTGTTCAAATAATGTTAAAATTATCAAAGTGGTCATAAACTTACCAAAATATTTATATACGATTAATCATATATATATATATATATATATATATATATATTATATATATGTTTACTAGGACATTTCTATAAATAAAATAGATAATAAACTTGGCTTCTAATAACTTAACATCCCTAAAAACACCAATGAGGAAAATCTCACAAAGTTTTTTACCTATTCTAAATTCACTCTCTTTCTTTAAATCATCTAAAAGAGGTCGTTTGACAAGTGTTTTAAAAACATAGGTCAAATAAGAGATTCAGGCTCTAGTAGGCTATATTAAGGTTTTATTAAACATATTTAGCCTCCTTCTAGTATGGTTTTCGTAGGAGGTTATCCCTCCTATAGAACGTTTGTGTGGGAAAATAAATGGACATCATACTCAAATCTATCAATCCCAAGTAGAATATAAAAGGGGTCTCTCTAATGGGATAGAGATACAACTACTTCTCTTGTTGCATCAATGACTTGAATGATCCAAAAATTCGAGTCTTGGTCTAAGGGAGCTCAAAATTTTAAGCGAGACATTAGGAGATAAATAATGGTGGAGATGGCTCATATGCAAAAAGACATATGAAGCTTAACTTGAAGAAGAAAATTTCCCTTAGTATTAAGAAATAAAAAATAATTTGAATGGATGGAAATATCAAAGGATCTCATCTCTAGAATGTAGCTTGGAAAGATCGTCATATAATCAAAGATCATATCTTTTGGGTAATCAGATTTGGGGAAACTACTCTCTTCTAGATTGATTGGTGACAATAATGGCCTAAGTTGAATTATTGTCACCAATAACTGAATAATGGTCTAATATTTGGAATTCTTCCTGACTATACCAATAACATAAGTTAGCTTTTATCAAACCTTGATGTTAGATCAACCTTCGCATTCACAACTCTTGATGGATTCAGTGGCACCTAGACCACTGCACATATGTTCCCTAAGTGATTAATGTTGGTTATTACAGAATATCAATGGGAACCACGACCTTAACATTTCTATTGGGGCTTGGGTGTTGAAATCATCTCTTCTCTATATTTAATACTATAGGTTGATGGCCTGAAGGCCAATGGAATTACCCTTTAGTTGTTCAATGTGTAGCCCTAGAGACTTGGGGTGGAAATGTAGATTTAAGTGTTTCTCACCAACTGTGGCTCACTGACCAGTCAACCCTTGTATTCACCTCTTTTTTCCTTGACTCTCAATATCTAATATGCCATAAGAATCCTAGATGATTACTCCCTAGCTTGTACAACTGGGAGTTATAACGAGAGTCCTATTTTCAATTTCTCACCACTAGATGGTATTCATAGCTAATGCAAAGTTCCTCTACCTAGGTGGTGGGTGATCATCGATGACAACCATGAAAAATGTTTCTCTAAAATCAATTAAAATTATTAGGTGTTAAAAAACACCCGTCCAATGCCAATCCAAATCCTTTCCACATCATATATAATATATCCTCAATGTCATCCTATACAACCATTCAGATCTTACCACATGTTCTCTACTCATCTTTACATATGATGTGTCACTTTGCAAGAGTTCATTTAAGCATATAGAAGTAACAAATCCACTTTCCATGTGTCAATATCACATGCTTCCATATCATCTCTTTTCCACCTATCATGCTATGTCATTTCCATGTGTCGCTCTCATGTGATACCACCTATTGACGCAAGTCTAACCTAGGTATTTATACAAAAATCATGTCAAAATCAACTGAAAATAACACACCAAACATATGCACATAAATTCTCAGAATAATTCATTAAAGAAATAAATATTTACAGGAGAACTATTGTCCTCATGGTTGGCCTCTATTCCTCACACTTACTCACACACATCTACATACATCCATGCCTGATGGCCTGACCTCAATTAATCCACTTTCCATGTGTCAATATCACATGCTTCCATATCATCTCCTTTCCACCTATCATGCCATGTAATTTCCATGTGTTTCTCTCACGTGATACCACCTATTGATGCAGGTCTAACCTGGGTCTTTATACACAATCATATCAAACTCAACAAAAAATAACACACTAAACATATTCACATAAATTCTCAGAATAATTTATTAAAGAAATAAATATTTATAGGAGAACTATTGTCCTCATGCTTGGCCTCTATTCCTCCCACTCACTCACACACTTCTACATATCTCCATGCCTGATGGCTTGACGTCAATTTATACAAATGGATTAGAACCCAAGTAGGTTCTAGATCCTAAACTAACTCCGAAAATATCTCTCATTATTAAAAAAATCTCTCATCCAATCCTTTCTCCCTAGATAAGGTCTAACCAATCCACAATTCTCTAAAACCTTCCAAAATACTCTCAAACCATCTTATATTTACAATAATCCTCATTCTATCATAAAACTAAAGGAAAATACAATAAATAATTAAATCCTAACTTAGGAAACTAATTCCTTTAGTAATCATGTTACCTTAGGTTAGATGCACTTGCATTAGACTCCCCAGGAAGAAATAATTCATGGTATCCTGACCATATGTCTTCATAAGTTATTATACATCATTCTATATCCCAAACATTCACTTCCAATAAATCAATTTCTCTACCATGTTGTTGATTTTGTGTGGCTGTCCTTTCCTTTCTTTTAGGCTCCCAAAATTTATGTTGTAATTCTCCTCCTACTTTGATGATGTAGACTTACTCAGTCATTAGTAATTTGTTGTCATCCTTTATTTTTGTTTTTTCAATGAAAATCTTCTGAGATTTTTCCAACATCATCTTCTTCATCTCTTTAATTTCGATATCTAACTTGTCCTCTAGCTAATGTGCATTATTGTTTTTTTCCTAGGCTTTGTTGTCCATCACTATGCTTCTGCTACACCATATTTGTTGATTTAAACATCTGTTGTAATCCACCATAATTTTGTTTATGTAAGACTATGGCTTCGGGTTGACCAACCACTCTTTTAGGAGCTTTAGTTCTACTGCAATATTTTTATGTTAACAATTGATCCATTTATTTCATGATCATTTTATATTTTATCAACAATTTCTATTGTTTGTCCATATTTAGCATCCTTAGGCTTCATTTCTTTATCAATTTGTTTTCCATCCTCACTACAAATAAAATTAATACTTTGTTAAATATTAGAAACATATCCTGGATTCACACAAAAATTGTTAAATTTAAAAACATAAGGCTTGACAAATGATTTTCTTCTCGGGTTTTCATGTTGGTGTTTTGGACAATTTCTAGCTCCTTTTATGGGAATTGAACTTGAATTCATATCATCATCATCTTCAAAAAGAAACAACCCTTTCTCTAGTTCACAAATGTATACATTAGTCTAGGTTTTCATTGCTTCCATTAATAAAAAATTTATCTTGTGTTCATGCCATAACTACTTGATTGCCCATTTAACTATTCTCTTTATTACCCATCCATGTTTTTGTCTTTGTAATAGCTCCACCAATATGTCAAGGCATTCATTTAACTCATTTATCTCTCTCTCTTCATCACCAATGATAACTATTATACCATTGTTGTGGCTTTTCCCTCAGGAGTCATCTTCATCCTTTCGTGAAGTTCCCCTTATTCACTGTAACTTGCAATTGAAATAACAATTTACCAGCTTATTGTTTTTTAACATTCCCAATGGCTCATTTTAGTTAAACCTTAATTCAGAGCACTTGTTTCTCCTCTTTTCCTCTTTTTTCTATAATAAAATACAATATCTCTACAAATTGTCTTTACAATGACTAGACTTTGGGTTTCAAGCTCCATCGATCATCCCCGGGGCACTACCCTAGACCTCGTACAAGGGGTCTCACTGCCCCCCTCAAACCCCTTACGACCCCCCCACTATGTAATCGACACAATGAAAGCAGGGCTCTGCACCCCCTCTAACCCCATGGTTAAACTAGGTTGGCTAGTCTTGGAAAGAATATAACACAACCCAACATTGTTCGACTTGTTATTTTATTTCCACATCGAGCCACATGAGAGCTTAGTCATTTGTCCAGGCCAACAATTCCCATTGTTTCTCTACACCAAGAGAACTTCTCAGAGCTCACAGATTTTGTCAATGCAAGTGCAATATTCTTCAAAATGTCCACCTTTACCAGCAACACCTGTTTTCCTTCTATCATAGCCCTCACAAATTGATGTTGAACATCAATGTGCTTCGTCTTTGAATGGTAAGCAACGTTCTTTGCCAAGAAAATTTCACTTTGGCTATCATAGTCTATCCTTATAGCTCCTTGTAATAACCCCATACTTGAACACAATCTATGTAACCAAACTGCTTTCTTTCTTGCATGAGTGGCTGCCATGTATTCTACCTCTATAGTTGATAATGCCAATGCATATTGTTTCTTACTCATCCAACTGAATGCACCTCCAAATAGGCTAAACACATACCCACTTGTAGATCTTCTCTAATCCAAATCTCTAACCCAGTTTGCATCAACAAAGCCACAAATATCCAAAACTCTGTCCAATCTTGGTCTCCCTTGGTAGCTCAAACCATAATCACTAGTGCCATGTAAACACATGATGACCCACTTCACTGTTGTCCAATGCTCCTTCCCTAGTTTGACATAAGCCTGCTAAATACTCCCACTACATGTGCAATGTCTGGTCCAGTACAGACCATTTCATACATTAGGCTACCGAATGCACTTGCATATGGAACACGGAACATGTCCTCTTCCTCTACTTGTGTCTTGGGACAATGTTCAATAGATAACTTCACACCTACATGAATAGGAACATTCACTAGTTTACTATCCTGCATATTAAGCCTCTGTAGTATTGTCTCAACACACTTCCTCTAGTTTAACTAGAGCTTCCTCTTTGCTCAATCTCTTTTAATTTCCATCCCAAAATATAGTTTGTAGCACCAAGATCTTTCATGTCGAATTTGGAGGACAATTGGGTCTTAAAATCCTGGATAATTTCCTTTCCATTTCCAACCAACAACATATCATCCACATACAAGCCCAAATAAATAACACAGTCACCAATTAATTTAAAATACACATAGTGATTTTCTTTGCTTCTAGTGAATCGAAGTCCTCATATAAATTTATCAAATTTTTTATACCACATCCTTGATGACTCTTTTAACCCATACAAAGAATTCTTTAACTTTCATACTAGTTCTTTCTTACCCTTCACCACAAAGCCTTCAGGTTGCTTCATGTAGATTTCTTCTTCCAAATCCCCATGAAGGAATGTTCTATTCACATCCATCTATTCTACCTCAAAACCAAAAGCAATAACAATAGATAAAAGTAATCTAATAGAAGCTACCTTAGCAACAGGAGAAAAAATATCACCAAAATCAATTCCTCGCACCTGGGAATAACCGTTTTCTACCAACCGAGCTTTGTATTTCTCCACCTCTCCTTCTACATTTTTATTCTTCTTGAACACCCATTTGTTGTCAATGGATTTCCTTCCAGCCGATAACTCCACTAGATCTCAAGCCTCATTTTTGTGCAAAGATGCCATTTCATCAACCATGGCCTCTATCAAGAGTTATCCATCCTCTGAATCTACTTCCTCTTTCATAGTTTGGGATCATCATCAATACTAGTTAAAGAAAAATTTGAAGAGAAAGCAGATGATTATACTTTTCATGCTGCCTTGTTTCTCAAACATATATTCTCACATGCAGATTTTCTGGCTCTTCATCTTCTGATTCCTCTTCTTTTGCAGAGTCTGATTCTTCCTCCTTAAGCTCAAACTCTATCTTCTCAGGTTCCCTTGGTTTGAATACATGTTTAATAACATCTTTCACCTCTTTGAACACCACATCTCGGTTGTACACAACCTTCCTTGTTACTAGGTTCCAAAGCTTATAGCCCTTTAAACCATCCTTATACCCAATAAAGATGAACTTTTCAAATTTACTATCCAACTTTGTTATTTTCTCCTTTGGAACATGTACATATGCATCAAATCCAAATACCATTAGATGTGAAAGAGATGGTTTCTTACTAGTCCATACCTCTTATGGATTCTTATCCTCCAATGTTGATGAAGGTGATCTATTGACCAGGTATCATGTTGTCTCCACCGCCTTTGCCCAGAATTCATGTCCTAACCCAGCACCACTGAGCATGCTTCTTTCCCTTTCCATCAATGTTTTTGGCTTGATGGGCCCTAACCCGATTTTAGAATTAATTATCCAAGCAAATCCCTAGTCTATTGGCCCTTTTGGCATTAGCCAGTGGAGTGTGGATCGAAGTCTCACCCAAAGCAGTATGGGGGGATGCAGGAACCAAGTTTCCACACCCTGAGATGGTCATGATGTCAGTCTATACTTCCTGATCCTACCTTTGTGCATTTCGATAAATATTTAAGGATTATCGATGTCCTTTCTCTTCCATCCTTGAGTACCTCTATGAAGGTACTCGACTCATCTTTGTGCATCCCTAACCCGAGGTCCAAGCACTTATGCACCTCTGTGATTGAGTTACTATACAAGTTCCCAAGTTATCTTAAGTGTAACCTAATCTACCATGCATTTACAGTTACCTTCACATATTAATCCTTTACTCTTTCTTGCGTTCAATTAACAGATATAATCAAATACATTCGCGCACCAAATAAGCATTATAATGTAAACCAGAATCGTAACATAATATCATCAGATGCATTAAATAGAGACAAAATACACAATGATTGCAGAATAATTCTCTTTATTGATATCTCAAGTTTAGTATAGACTCCATCCACCCTATGCACATGGTTGCAGGGGTTCATGCACTCAGCTACGGACTTCCACCCTAGGCCTCTGTGCACTCAGTTGCAGAGCCTCTACTTATGATAAGACTCGATAACAATTAGAACTTCTTACCCAAAATACTTCCTCTTCTTGGCACTCCTTTAGACTCTTCTAAGACTCCCTTTTTATACACTCCCATGATCTGCACATTGTGGGTAGATCTTTACAGCTGACATGATACAAAACAAAGGCAGACAACCCTTTGACCTCTTCATGCTCCGCAACCACAAAATGTGAAGACTTTACATTTTTATCACAAAATTTGGGCCTTCTACCCCAAAAAATACACTTTTAGCCCCAAAACTGGCCCTTGGGGGAACCCATTCCCAATAGGCCCCCACGACAAACATGGTGACTCACCCTTGAGTGACTCTGTGGGTGTGGAGATCTTGGCGTGAAGATCCCCCAGCTCGACCTGTACAACTGCTACCTTGGCGGTGCACTGTGCGACTGCCTGCTTTATTTCCTCAACCAACTACTCTGTTGCTAGTCTTGAATTGTCATCCAAAAGCTTCTGCTGAGTCTCCTGCAGATTAGCCAACTTGCCTTCAATTGAGGCTATGATCAAGTAGACCTCTTCTAACCAAGGTTTCATGTGCGCCTTCAACACTACCTCTTTGTGTTGAGCTACATATACCTACTCCTTCACCACCTTGGGATCTTGCAACTTCGCTAGTCTCTATGTGAGGGAAATAGTATGCACTCTCCCTTTTACCTCATCGTAGTGTTGCTGCAGCTTTCACACCTCCGTTTCCATCCTTTGTACAATAGGGTCTTCTTGTAGGCTAGTTAGGACTTTGAACGATTGTTCAAAAAGAATTGTGTAGTCTGCCACTACAATTTCTACGGCTGTTATTGCCTCTATGACAGTAGTCATGCATTGCTCGTTGACTTCTGGTAGAGTTGAAGGTTGGGCCCTCAACTATAATTCTGCAATTTGGAGGTTCATTTCGAACTCAACCTTTGCCAATTTCATGCGGGCATCACACATCCCCGTAGGAAGTTTGCAAACTCGCACATCTACCAGCTCATCTGCAAGAGTGACCAACTCTAGGACCACTCAGAATGCTTCCCCCATGACCTGGACTATGCACTTTCACTTATGGATCATGTCGTTTGGAGTGGCAATGGCAAAATCTTGCTATATGGCCATTTGATCATTGTTAATGATCTACTCGTTGATCACTTGCAAAGCACGTTGTTCATGGGCCCTCAGCTCCGCGATCACCCCATGCTACATCAGGTGGAGTGCCTTGCTAGGAAGCACTACCAAGTCCAGCCATACTCCCTTGAGTGTGCTAACAATGGGCCTGTCAGAATTAGTTTTTGTCATCAATGCCCGATTTGGTAGCACTATGGCTCACTAGTGCTTTGCTCGCAGCATCCTGACAGCTTTTTAAGTACCAATGGCTAAATTGGTGGATGTTGTGTCGATCTGTGTTGTCCGAATATGTAGGTCATTGAGATTCACCTGAATGGCCCCCAACGCCTACTGTTGTTGCTGCTTAAACTGTTAGGGTCCCACCCTAACCCCCTTATTCATGTCATGGGATCACGTTATAGTCAAGAGTCAATAAAGCCCATATTAATATTTGTAAGTGGTTAACCCAGTTAGTTGTAAATGGGACCACGATTAGTTATAAATGGGCGGTAGTATTAAATAAAGGATAAATGGGCAGTAGTATTAGATAGATGGTATTAATAAAACCCACGGTATTGGCCCGTGGTATTGCATGTAGGAGTGATATATAAAGGATAGAGACTCCCTGCGAGGAGCATCGTGTCTTGTTTTGTAATCGAGCTCTGCTCTATTGGAGGTTGCCCCCTCGAAGAGGCCTGTGAACATTTCTCTCTGAGTAATAAAATATTTGCTATTCTTTGTTCTGGGTATATTATCTTCGTTCTCTGTATTTTTCTCGCATATTCTCGGTTTGGTATTTCTTTGCAGGTTAAGTGGCATAACAAGTGGTATCAGAGCACTTTCCAGGGCTCGGTGGGATCTCCAAATTTTAGCGAATTTTTTTTTTGGCTAGAGATGTGTTCCGACGTCTTTAAACCACGGGATCTGTCGTTGGGCGCATAAACCTGTGGATTTGGGGAGGCATGCACGCAGGAAATACAAGAGGGGGTC
>APFE030358500.1:3507-21707 GCA_000404065.3 Pinus taeda | reverse complement strand
CAGGATGTCGGGAAGTACATCAGATCATTCATTGCCTGTGCCATTGCTAAACCGACCATCAAGAAGCAAGGCCTCTATGCCCCGCTGCCTACCCCTAGTCGACCTTGGGAATCCATCTCCATGGATTACATGTCAGGCCTTCCTTCCACTAAGCATGGGAATGATTGTGTTTTTGTGATCGTCGACAGGTTCTCAAAAATGGCCATTATCGCTGCCTGCAACAAGAATATCACAGTAGAAGCCACTGCTAAACTCTTCTTTGAATGAGTGTGGGTACACTTTGGGATCCCATAGTCTATCATCTCAGATCGGGACAGCAGGTTTCTCAGTACATTTTGGTCCAGTCTCTGGTCGATGCTCGACACCAAACTCACTAAGTTAACAGTGTTCCATCCTCAAACTGATGGCCAGACAAAGGTTGTCAACAGGATGATCGTACACATTTTGCGCATGTACAACTCAAAGCATCCACGCACATGGGACGAGAACCTCCCCTATGTTCAGCACAGCTACAATCGAGCTCTCCACAGCTCGACTGGCCACAACCCTTTTCAGGTGGGCTTGGGATTCCAGCCACTATGTTCCATTGATGTGGCCATGCCATTTGCAGCTACTCATGTAGATTCAGCTCATGTCCAATACGAAAAAGATAACGCAAATAGCTTCATTAAGAACATCCAACATATTCGCCCGCAGGTCCATGACATTCTGGAGAAATCAAATGCCAAGTACAAGTAGCGACATGATCAACATCGAGTGCTACATAAGTTTCAGGTGGGCGACAAAGTCTGGTTGCATTTGCAAAAGGAACGCCTTACCGAAGCCTACCGGAAACTCAAACCACTTCGATATGGTCCTTAAACCATTACCAAGGCTATGGGAGACAATACATTTAAGCTCAGCATTCCCCCATTCCTTGGCCTGCACCGAGTGTTCAATGTGGACCGCCTTCGGCCATACTTTCCACCATTACTAGACACATCCGACATTGCAGAACAGCTCACAACCATAGAGTTAAATCCAGATTGCATGGAAAAAACTGCAACTGATCGGATCATGGACACACAGATCAAGCACACTCGCCGACAGAATATCCAACTGTATCGAGTTGTCAAAGCAAGCCAACTCCTTCACCAGGGCAAGTAGCTCACTAGAGACCAAGTTCAACAGAAGTTTCCTCATCTCATGGAGGAACTCAACGTAATGGGGACCATTGCTTCCTAATGGGGGAGGAATGATCTAGGTGGATATTGGTGGCCACCCACCAATTCCACTTGGACCCCCACCATTGTTTTTTCAACTTTTCAGTTTCCTTAATTGTAGCACAATTTACTATTTTTAGAAGTTTTTCGGGTCCTGAACTTCCATAGCCGTTTTGAGGCCCTAAACGACGTTTTTTGGGAAACATGGGAGCAACATGGGTCTATAGATTGATGTTGCTCTTCCCAAAGTTGTATTTCTCGGATAGATCTTTCTAACGAGATATTGTGCGTGTCAAATGGAGATCGTATGCCAAAGTTACGACCCTGGGAAGTTGATGTACCAATTTACCCAAACAAGGCCCACAGTTTGGTGTTTCATCTTCTAGGCTTAGGTTTTTGGATGTTTATGGTTTTTCATTGTTTCTCAACAATAAATAGGCCTTCGAGCCTCATTGTAAGGCAGTTCAGAGGCATGTAGCCACCACATCTCTTCTCAGAGATAAGCTACCATCACCCTAGCTGGTTTATTTCCATTTCTGTTCGTAAGCATATTTCATTATTTTACATTAATGAAATGAAGTATTATTTCCGCTGCACCTCTGTGTTTATGCTTATCTCTATAATTTGTTGCCTTCTTATTTAAATCCGGATCAGATAGAGACCTTAACTTTTCTATGGGTTTCTCGAAGTCTTGGGGTCATCATGCCCAGGTCGATCCCCTCTCTACCTTGTTTGAACATATCTTGGAGAACCATAGCTTTATTGATATCCCCTCTGCTAATATTCTACCTACATGGAGAAACAGAAGGATTGGAGAGGATAGTCTTGTGAGAAGGCTTGATCGTTTCCTCACCAAGGAACGATTACAGGAGTTAGGCCTCATCTTCAGATAGTGGGTTGGATTCAGTGGTATATCTGACCATTTGTCGATTTTTCTTGACATGAGTGGAGGAACAAGTAAACCCAGAGCCCCTTTCAAATTCAACACCAACTGGTTGAAGGATGCCTCCTATACTCAAATGGTATCGGACTTCTAGAAGGTCCACCCCCCTGATGCTGGAGGGAACATAACAGAAGGTTTTGTCAGCAACTTGAAAGAGCTGAAAAGACTATCAAAAATTTGGGCACACAGTAAGAGAGAACATAAGCACAAACCCTTAGCGAAATTGAATTAGAAATTGCTGCTCTGGAGGACGAGCAAGGAGGGGTCTTCATATCCAGAGAACAAAAGGATAAGCTCACTGAGTTAATGTCAAAAAGAGGGAAAATACTTAAAGATAGAGAAGAAATTTGGAGACTAAGAAGCAAAGAAATTTGGCTGATGGAGGGAGATGACAACAAATTTTTTCACAAATTTTCCAATGGTCGCAAGGCAATCAATACCATTTGGCAACTGACAAATGAGCAGGGGAAGGAAATGCATACCTTCCAACAACTGGCCTCACTCGAAACATCTCACTTCAAGCAAATCTATCAAGCTCCCCCCAATGCCACCCTTGTAAATTTTCCAATGGTCACAAGGCAATCAATACCATTTGGCAACTGACAAATGAGCAAGGGAAGGAAATGCATACCTTCCAACAACTAGCCTCACTCGAAACATCTCGCTTCAAGCAGATCTATCAAGCTCCCCCCAACGCCACCCTTGTTGAGGTCATCAGAGTGGCACAACTCTTCCTTAGGTTTGTAGATCATGAGAATGTTATGGAGCTGAACAGGTAAGTTACTTTAAGGGAACTTGAGGCCACTCTGAAATAGTTTAAGCAAGACAAGAGTCCTAGACCTAATGGCTGGTTGGTGGAGTTCTACACAACCTTTTTTGAAATTCTTGGAGACGACCTACTCAAGGTCATTGAATATTGCAGGACAACGGGTTGTATGCATGGGTCCATCAATACCACCTTAATCGCCCTCATTCCCAATTCGGACAATCCGACCTCTTTCAATCACTTTCGCCCCATCTCCCTTCGCAACTACATTTATAAAATCATTGCAAAAATCATAGCAACCAACTCTGCCCCATCCTCTCCACCCACATCTCCTCAGAGCAATTTACTTTTCTTCAAGACTGTCAGATTCATGAAGCAGTTGGTACTGCACAGGAAGTGATGCCCTCTATCTAGACAAAGAAGATCAAAGGTATGATCATCAAGGCTAACCTCTCAAAGGCTTTTGATTGAGTAAGTTGGCTATACCTCCGAATTCTCCTAACTCATCTTGGTTTCCCATATGAGTTTATAAAGTGGATCATGCGCTGCATCACAAACATATCCTTTAGTGTTTTGGTTAATGGAGTAGCGTCACCTTTCTTTCACTCTGAAAGAGGCCTTAGGCAAGGGTGCCCCCTATCCCCTTTGCTTTTTCTACTGGTCATGGAGGGATTCAGTAGACTTATTAAAGATATGCATCTCAAAGGCGAACTCATGGGTATCAGGATTACTGACAGCTCCATTATTACTCATTTACTCTTTGTGGATGATGTGTTGATATTCCTAAATGTTGGCATTGGGGACCTGACTACACTTCAAAACACCATATCCCTCTTCCAATCTGCAATCGGTATGGTCATAAACAACTCTAAATCCACCATCATTGCTTCTAATTGCACCCCTCATGAGGTCCAGTTTTCTCTCCACCATTTCCCTTTCGCCCTACTTCAGTTGGAGGATGGACTAAGGTATCTAGGCTACAGGCTAAAGCCCCATGGCTACAAAATAGTTGTCTGGACATGGCTAATATCCAAGCTAGAAAGAAGACTCAATATCTGGTACCATAAGTATCTCTCTAGGGCTGGAAGACTAGTCCTTATCAAAGCAGTTCTTGAAGCCACCCCAGTGTATTGAATGTCCCTAGCCTGGATATCCAGAGGAATCCTCACTAGAATTCAAAATCTCTGTTGTAGGTTCCTCTGGAAAGGAAATCAATCTGGGAGGATCTTTGCAAGGGAAAAATGGGATCTGCTTACTCTCCCAAAGAAATGGGGAGGTTGGGGAAGAAAAAAACTAGATGAATTCTCATCTTCTTTGGCGGCCAAGCTAGGATGGCAGTTGATCTCGACCAATAGCCTTTGGACTAAGGTGGCTACTTTCAAGTACATTGCACCCCTTAACTTGATGAACTGGCTCAGACAAACAAACTGGAATAAAACTGGAATCTCAATCATCTGGAAAGCAGTGGTAAATTCATTGTCTCTCATCCGAGTTGGACTCACTTGGAGAATTCAAGATGGTGAATCTGTCCGCATCGAACTGGACCCATGGATTGGGTGTGGTAACGCCCACATGCTCCCTGATGAACTTAAGCTCCACCTTGCCAACTCGAGCATTACTCACATCCACCACATTGCTGACATGGAGCGATCCACTTTTTTTCATCGCGCTTGGAAATCAATTGGCAGATTACATATTCCATAACAGTGGCATCAACAGTGGACAGACTACACAACAACCTTATCCGAATCTCACATCAGAATTATTGAGGGGGAGGATGAAATCATATGGGCGCATGCAAAAAATGGGCAGTACTCTCCCAAAGAGGGTTACCTCTGTTTAGTTAGCAACCATAGACCACAACCTATAGATATATTGTGGAAAGGCATGTGGAAACTCAAAGCTCCCCCAAGAACCAAAGTATTTATGTGGTCAATTTTGAAAAACAAGACCCCCACAGGTGACAATCTGATCAAGAAAGGAATGTACATACCTTTTTGGTGCAGCTTATGCAAGGAAAGCACATAATCAGTGGACCACCTTTTCCTCTCCTACCCTATCACCATAGATCTTTGGGTATCTGTTCTCCTGAACATCCCTACTCAGTGCACTTGGCGGGGACAGACTGCTAGAGATGTTTGGACCACATGGTGGTCATCTGCAGCCTTGGCAAAGGCCAGGAACCTTCCCCTCCTCATCTGCTGGGAAATCTGGATCGCTCGAAACCATCTCATCTTTAAGGATACAGCTCCTCATTGGCTCACCATCTCCGCTCGACTTCATGTAGACTATAAAAACATTCTTGATGACGATGATAACCCTCCTCCCAGGCATATTGTCCCAGAAACCATTGACCACACCCAGCCATGGGCTTTCTTTGATGGATCTATCCAAGAAGCAAGGTGTGGGGGTGGTGCCATACTACATCTGTCAGACTCCCATCATTTCCAAATTCAAATGGGGCTTGAAGGGGGCACAAACAATTATGTAGAGCTCATCACTGCTAAATATCTCATTCAGTTTGCATTAGAAAAACATTGCAACAAGCTACAACAATTTGGGGACTCAAAAATAGTGTGCAATTGGATTAATAGATCATCAATCTTTCATGCATACACACTAAGGCCTATCCTGGATGAGGCCCATAGACTTATCTCTTTATTTGACAAGTTTGTTTGTCGTCATGTATATAGGGATCTCTTTATTTGACAACTTTGTTTGTCGTCATATATACAGGGAACGCCACACAACTGCCGATATGCTATCCAAGGAGGCAACGGTCAGGCCATGTAACACATGGTTGATCCAGGCGCTAAGGGAGGAAGCACACTACTAGTACTATCATTGGCCATTTATGGACCATACAATATAGGTTCAGCGGGAACCTGTGCTTTTTTATTATATGTTAATATTATCATGTTTATATTTTTATCAGTTGTATCTACAGACAAACATACTCCCTGAGCAGGGTATTTTTTTTAGAACATTATATGAACTCTACTGATGGCAGAGCTTCCGTGCGTGGAGAGTTGAATATATTTTTTTTGTTTTACTTCTAAATTGGGAGGCACTCAACCTCATATAATGAAAATTATCATCTACAACATGTAATTTTCCTTAATATAATCAAAATTAAGATTTTTCCAAGGGGATTTTTGAACATTGAATTTCTACACAAATCAAATAATTTACAGTTATAATATTTTGAGGATTTAAAAATGAAATCTTACATTTATATTTATTTTATATTTTTATCAATTTGTCAAATAAACTCCTCAGAGGTTATAATCACAAAAAAATATTATTTCATTTAATAATTAACAATTTTTATCAAGGTCAATTCCAAACACTATAAGCATCTTGGGTCTCCACTTCGAACCACTTCGAATTTTGAGGTTATAATCCCAAAAAAATATTATTTCATTTAATAATTAACAATTTTTATCAAGGTCAATTCCAACCACTATAAGCATCTTGGATCTTCACTTGGAACCACTTCGAATTTTGAACTTCTGCATGTGTCTCAATCAATATTGAAAATGTAAAAAGGACTTCCTAAATCATACAAAAAATGGAGTACTATAACACTTCATTTTTTCTTTTTAACTAGGTTGAGATTAGATCATCACCAAGTTTGTGAGATGGATCAACTTTGTTTTATTTTCATGATTGGTTTCTTATTTTTAACTTCTATTTGTAAGATTGAACATTAAATTTCTACACAAATCAAATAATTTACATTTATAATATTTTGAGGATTTAAAAATGAAATCTTATATTTATATTTTTATCAATTTGTCAAATAAACTCCTAGAGGTTATAATCACATAAAAATATTATTTCGTTTAATAATTAACATTTTTTATCAAAATCAATTCCAACCACTATAACCATCTAAATAAGTCATTACTATCTTTGAATATAATCTTGTACTCACATTTAATATTCCACATAAAATCTTATACTCACATTTACTTTCCTTTCCATACTTTCCATCCATTATTGTACTTGCAAATTTAATATTTCCACTCCCCAAAAAAAATATTATCTCACTTAATCATTTTTAATGTAAAAACTGCCCAGTTGTTTATAATGAGACTTTTTGGAAGCCTTTCCGGTGGGTTTTTCCGGTCAAAATCTGGCAGCAATTTATTGGAATCCCAAGTTTGATAGCTAGGTTTCTGCACAATCAAGTCGTCCCAGGGGTTTTTCAGGGTGCTGAATCCAGATATACAGTTAAAAAACCATTTTAACTGCAACAAATCAAGATTTAACCTCAATTTCTTTAGCCAGATTCCGTCACAACTCCCAAAAATCACATTATAGACAACTCCAAAAACTGCATTTTACTTTATAATTTCTATTGTGAAAAACCGTTTTCTCTTAAATACGAACGATGCATTTAAAAATAGCTTTTTATTTATTATTTTAACGTCAAAGAAACACAGTAAAGTGCTTTGACACAGTGAAGTAACCACTCCATAACTGTCATAATTGCAACTGTATTTACTCTGAACCTACAGGTTATATCATAACATGTGCATGTAGCATTATTTCATCAATGAAAGATACTGTAAAGCAGCCACTGCATAAATCTGACATTTGCCACTGCATTTGAAGATGCTCTAACATTATTTCAGAGATGATAGATCCAATCCAAGAGTGAAATATATCAAGAAGTTGTGACAGTTGGCCACCCAAAAAAAGCAATGGCACAGGAATCTGTCTTCCTGGAGCCTGTCAAAGGCAATTTTAACTTCTCAACTTATGAATCCCTTTGCCCATTTTGTTCAACTGTTACACATTCCATATGAAACAACAGGGAAGCCACCCACAATTTATCATCATCACAATCACAAAGTTGGAAGCCACCCAAAATTTATCATCACCATGACCACAATGTTGCAGGAAAAAGCAAGATCCATAACCAATGTACAAGAAAAAATCAAGATCCATAGCACATATACCAGAAAAAAATCAAGATCCGTAGCACATATACCAGAAAAAAATCAAGATCTATATCACACATACCATGGATTTATACTCGAGACTTAGAAAAATGAATGCATGTTTATTGCGAATAGTGGGAAGAGTGTCTACAATATAGAACTGTATATGGCCATATAACAAATAAATCTCTCTCGCTGGCTCGCGCGCTATCTCTCTGTGTCTGTCTGATGGGCCAATAATGAATCTCTGAACAGAGGAAAAAAGAATATATTATACCACTAAGTGACTAACAATGATACCAATAAAACCCCTCCTTTATGTATGAACAAATCTAGCAGCCATGGCTAGATCAGGCTGCAAGCTGCTCCTAAAATGTCTCTGCTAAGTCTGGAGAAAAGAAATACATAGCTAAACCAAATGCACCACACACAGTGAATCAACGAAGTGGAGGAGTACAGTGGATTGTGCAGCTGCTGCTGAGTTCGAGCCACTCAGAGAAAGAACACCGCCGCCAATGCCGCCGTCAAGATGGCGGCTTTCTCCAAGTTACTGGTCACTGAAGCGCCGGATACGCTTGAAGGGGAGACTCCAGGGGATGTTACCGGAGAAGCGGTTGTTGGGCTGACGGCGGGTGGTGGTGTTGCGGTTGGCACAGCGGCGGGCGGGGGAGTTGCAGCGGGGCTGGGGACGAGAACAGGGGATGGGGGAGTGGCAACAGGGGTGGCGACCGGCGGAGGAGTGGCTGCGGGAGGGGGAGAGGTGACTGGGGGAGGCGATGAGACGGGTGGAGGTGTGGAAACGGGTGGCGTCGCGGTGGTAGTTGGGGGAGTGGCGGTGATTGTGGGTGGCGCGGCTGTGGTGGTGGGAGCAGCGGTGGTGGTGGGAGCAGGGGTTGTGGGTGATTTTGTGGGAGAGGCTGAAGGAGACTGCGCCATGGATGACACCAAGAAACCTGCAAGAAGGAATAAAACCATCGTCATTGCTGTAGATCGAGCCATTCTTTCACCACCTGTGCTTGTTGTTGCCTTCTTTTGCTGAGATCTGTATGTATCCGAGCTGCGAGGAGATTCGAACAAGTGACCCGCAGAGAGGAAATTTGCAATGCAGCAAGCAATGCAATTGGGTTTTTCACAGCTGCTCCCTGCGGCCTACGAGAACAATGAGCAGAAGCAGAGAGTGAGGAGAAATTGAATGGAGGGGCAGGGTAAATATAGGGCGCCCAATGAGACCAAAAGCTCCCATGGGACCAGTGTGAAAACTATTTTTTTTTTTTCATTTTTTGGGCTAAGGAGGCCTCAAACGTTACAGGGAGCTAGGTGCGAGGTATCATACCTCAGCAATATGTTGCGCCAGCTAGAAGCCGTGTGCCAGGGGTCCCATTCCCACTTTGGATTTAGCGTAAGTTTAAATCAATGGGGGTGGGGCTATGAAGCAAGAACAGTTGTACAGGGATTTAATATATTAATGGCCATTGAAAGCCTTGGGATACAAGGTATACAGACATGCAGGGCAGTATGGAAGACAGGTTGGTGTTATTAATGATCTACACTTTTGTTCAGATTTGGAGTGTAAGTTAATCCAGTTTGACCAGATCAAGAAATGGAATGGGTAAATTAATAAGTTTAATTATACATTTTATTTAATTTAATTACAGTTATTAAAAAAGTTTTCATAAATAAAGTTAAGTTGATTTAAACAAATTTGACTTGATTAAAAAATGAATGAGTAAATTAATAAGTTTATTAATATTTTTTTATTTAATTTAATTTAATTACCATTTCTTTAATAAGTTTACAAAAATTTTTTTTATTGAAAGTTAATTTTATTTAAATAAAAATAGTTAGAACTTTGTTTTTTCAAAATAAATTTATTAAACCTATGGAGTTTGTTTTTTATTAAATTATTTCAAAAGGAAAAAAGAGAAAATGAAACATAGATATAAAAAACATATAGAAGAATAAGAATATGTATCTTTTGATTTTAGAAAAATGTGTACTTTTATTCTCTTTTAAAAAAAGTTGGGAATATTTTTGAACTGAGTGAAAGAGCTAGATAAAAAGAAGAAAAAGTGATATTATTTAATATGTGATGCAAAGAAAAAAGAATAATATATCACAGAAACTGATATATTATAGAAAATTTGTATTAGGAAGAGAAATTAAGCTTTAAACTATAAAAGTAATTTGATGTTTATATGTTTTTGTGAATATAGGTACAGATTGTATGTATTTTTTTCTACTTATATAAGTTAGGAGAGACTAAGTAGAAGTATAAGGGAATGATGTCTCTTATCAATATAATGGTTGATTGGTTGTGATATGAGTATGTTTCTTAATGTTCTATTTTTTCTTTCTATTATTCGGTGTATTTGTATGAAATAAGATCTAAATACCTATATCTTGTGGCATCTTGAAATTTCTTCTATGGTTATAAAATTTCCTCTTATCCTTGTGTGTAATTTGATGTTGATTATAAGGGTTGTGCAAACGTATCATGATCCTTATGTCAAATATGGAAGTAATAAGGGAGTGGTGTCTTTTACTACCATGATGGGTGATTGGCTACATGATGAGTATGCTTCCTTCCTTAGTGTTCCCCTCATCAATGGGACATATTGTGTGGATGTGTGAAACAATAGTAAGATACTCCTATCTTCTAGCCTCTTGGAATTGCTTTTACAACTATAAAATATTAGTCAATGGTTCTTAGTTTGAGTGGTTGAGATGGGGGTTTGCTATCCCATCCACCTGGGTTCAAGTCTCCAATGGCATGGCCCATCAGAGTAAAGGCTAAAAGGATAGGCATCCTGATGGAGTTTGGGATCTCGACTCCAGTTTTCGATGATCTCCGAACGTCTCGATCCTAGGCTGAACTGACTTTTTAATATATATAGCTTGCAAATTATTATATATATCTAAAAGAGGTTGCTAGTTCCCTATCATATATATATACTTTTCAGTTATATCATGCAAAATATTTTATATGAATCATAACTCTATAAAAACAATACAAATAACTTTAAAAAATACGTGTTATAAATCTCATAATAATAAAATAAATATGGAAAAATGAAATATTATTTATTGCCAACATAATACTCACTCACAACCATAACCATAATATGATTAGTGTTGATACTCACAAAACATAATATGATTATTGTCGATGCTCACCAAGCATAATATGATTAGTGTCCATTTATAATTAGTGAGGGCATTCCTTGAATTACTTGAGAGGAAAATTGAGGGTGGAGTAGTGATAAAATAATTCTCAAACTTAACCTAATGTACTTGAAAAAAATAGAAAAGACTCATGACCAACTTCATGGCCCAACTATTTTGAAAAGTCACTGGATGGCGACGATGTAAATCCATATGTACAGTAACACATTCACACCCAACTAATAATCATCCTTGCCAACTCCTACAAGATGCCTATTTCCTTGTTCCAAGTTTTGAACTTGAGACAAAGTAATGATGACAAAGTTTAGAAAAAAGAGTTCTGGTTATATAATCTAAGCATATAATTTAGAAAAAATCAATTTTTGTCATCGAATCTAAATACATTTTAAATACAAACAATAAACCTTATCATTTTTAGAATCAAGAATAAAAATATATAACAAAAGATTGTCAATACATATGTTAAAAGAGTGAAAGAAAAGAATGAAATTATACAGTTGCAGAAACCATTCGAAAATGCTAAGCATGGCATTATCCTTGTGGAAAAAGCAGAGCAGCCATTGTATAATGGTGTAGTTTTAAGACAACTAAAAATAAAATATATACTTCTTTAGTTCCTTTTTTGGTTTTTTCCCATTTTTTAATAATACTTTTTTTGGTTTAGTCTTGTAGATATATTTCTTATCAAACTTCATTATTTCATTGAAATATATTTATGTTAATTTTTTTGTTTTTCCCAATTTTTTAATAATATCTTTTTTTTTAGTGTTGTGGGTTTATTCTTCTCAGATTTCACTATTCATTTCCCAAATTTTTAATAATATATTTTTTTTAGTTTCGTGGGTTTATTTTTTTTCAAATTTCACTATTTCATTACTAAAATATATTTATATTTATAGAACTAAGATTTTAGAAATTAGTTAATAAATTTTCTTTAAGAATTTATAGGAAAAATTCAAAAGCAACATTTTCTATCGAGTAAACTTCCACCAATTTATCATTAAACTATAACTCAATAAACTTTGATGAGTAATCTAAAAATTCCTAAGGAAAAATGCAAAACTAACATTTTTAATAAGCTAAACTTCTACCCATTTATCATTGAATCATAACTCAATAAATTTTGTTAGGCAAATTTTTTAATATTAAATGTTAAAGGCCATTTTTTTCCATTCTATTTTATAAAGGTTTATGCCTTGCCATTAACTATAAGAACATTTAATTTCTAGATATACTAGCGCAACCATATAAACTAAATAGCTAGTAGATGTTGATAGACATCAAAATATTGATCTCGTGATAAATATCACATTATGAAGATTAAAAAAATCATAAAAATTAATAATATTATAACTTTATTTTAAATTTATTATTATTATTATTTATAAAATGAATGGAGTCTTCCCTTGAGGATCTACAAAACCCTAACTCTTTGTTATCCCTAAATTCTTGCATTTGACGCGTTCCCCTTCATTGGACATTCTAGTGGCCTTTCAGGCATTGATTGCATTGCTCCCAAAGAAGCTTTTACCAAGGATTCATCCTCCAAATTTGTTAAAAAGTCTGAAGCTATCCCTTCCATTCTGCTTCCCTCCACTTTCTATCGCTCTACCATTGTGTTTTCAGATGGAGCTCTGATTTGAAAATTCATCGACATGTGGTCATCCCCCAAATATGTGGAATAATGTGTCGAGAAAAACTAGAAAGCTAAAATGAAAGGAGGTATAGGCATTTACACCTATGGAAATAGGTATTTTGCTTTCCTTTTCAAATTGAAGGAGGATAAGTAGGTCATATTTAGAAACAATCCTTACTTCTTCGGGGCTAGAGGGATGTAGTTGAATAGATAGTCTTTATATTTTGATCTTGTAGAAGATGTTCCAAACATCGTCTTAGTCTGGGTGAAGCTTCCTCAGATTCCCTTGTTTTGTTGGAGTGATGATTTCCTTAGGGAAATTGGAAATGGTGAGGATAGACAAAGCATAACCCAAAGGGGGGTAGTTTGCATGTGCCAGGATATGTGTGGAAGTTAATTTGGAGAAAGGGCTCCCTGTAGAAATTTTACTCATAATAGGAGAATGGAAGCATTGTCAAGTCCTAGATTATGAGAAACTTCCCTTTAATTGTCATGTTTTTCATGAATATGGGCACTTTGCAAGGGACTACAAGGAAGCTCAGTCCAATGAAGGGGAAGCAACATCATCCACTCAAGAGGAATAATGGGAAACTTAAAGGAAAAGTGGAAATATACGAAATCAGTAAATTAGTAAACCAAATGTCCCACAAAGAAATGTTTGTGCCTCCTCTTCTAACACTTTGGGGTTCAGCAGCCTCCGGAGGAAAATCAATCAAATGATTCAGAGGATCCTCGTCCTTTGGTTGACGAAGAGGAAAATGAAGATGAATTTCAAGAAGAACGAAATATTTTGGAATTCACCAAAGTGTGTGTAGAGAATAAAGTAGCTTGTGATGTGGAAGGTACCTTTGCAAACCATAACCCCAAGGCGCAATGTCCCCTAGTGTCTAATGCGGCCAACATTGGTCATGTTTTGTGCCAAATTCGCCCAACGAACTCCACTTCAATTGCCCTGTCTTAGCCTCTTGGTGGCCCAAGGAATATAACCACTAGAAACATGTCTCAAATCCCTAATGGGCAAGATAAAGTAGCCATGAGTCTGAAAGCACCACCAAGAAGAGGGGTAAACACTCCAAAAAGGAGCTAAGAGAAAATGAGGCTAAGATGAATAAGAAATTGGGTAGCCAACCCCAAATCTTTGATATTTTAAAAGCTTCATGAATCAAAGGGTCGATAATAAAAGCGGATGGAGGTCATAAATCCTATCTCCTCCAAAGAAATGATGAATTTCAACCCAGGATCGATAAAAGAGGAAGAGGTATCTGCTATCATAAAGTAGGCTTAGCACATTCAGATCTTGGGCTCCCCAGCCTTCGTGTGGGAATCAAAATTGAAAGTTTTCAAACAAGCTCTTAGCTCATGGGCAAAGGAATCCTAAGTCCTGCCTAGAAAAAAGAAAGAGGACATAGCCAAAGAGATGGAGCAACATATGGCAATTGTGGAAAATAGTGAAATAGAGGATTGACAGGTGAAGAAAGAAAAATAAATAATATCACTTTACTTTCAGGAAATCGGAAAGGAAGATGATCCAGGTGGATATTGGTGGCCACCTGCCTATTCCACCTAGACCCCCTAGTCAGCTTGATCTGTTTCCTTAGTTGTAGCACAATTTACTATTTTTGGCAGTTTTTTGGGTCCTGAACTTCCGGAGACGTTTTGAGGCCCTAAATGATGTCTTTTTGGCAAAATTTATTCAATTATTGCTATATCAATCACATCAACATCTATATTCCTCGGAGATATCTTTCCAACGAGGTATCATATGTGTCAAACAGAGATAATGTGACCAAATTACGACCGCGGGAAGTTGGTTACCCAACTAATCCCAATGGGGCCCATAAACTCTTGGTGTTACATCTCCTCAAATTAGGGTTTTCTCTTATTGTTCAATAATAAAAAGGCCTTTGAGCCTCATTATAACTTAGTTCAGAGGCATGTAACCACCACATCTCTTCTAAGAGATAAGCTACCATCACCCGAGCTAGTCTTATTTCCATCATGTTTTGTAAGCACATTTCAGTATTTGATATTAAAGAAATGAAGTGTTATTTTTGCTACATCTCTGTATTTATGGTTATATCTGTAATTTGTTGTGTTCTTGTTTAAGTTCGGATCAGTGGTATCAAAGCGGTTTGCCCTTTCTTTGTTTTTCTTTGCATGTCCCCAACGAGGTCAGGATATAAGGAGTTAGGGGTTGAACTGGTTGAACCTTTGCAAGACCAACCTTGCAAATCTTGACGGCTTCCCATGGCGGATGAAAATAAAGATGAGGGGGTAGGAGATCCTATCAAAATATTACTCGAAGAAGCCCTCTAGCACCATAGGAACGCGATGATGGATAACTTTGCCCAAATCCTTCAACAGCTACCCAGGGGTGATACATCTACTTCTAGCAGCTACTCTAGAAGTGCCACACCCTTTAAGGTACAAGTTAACTTTAACATTCCCATATTTCAGGGTCAGATAGATGCAGATGTTGTAGATAAATGGTTAAATTTGCTAGAAGGATATTTTTCTGTTCATGATTTTTCCAGCCGAGAAAATATCACTTTTTCACTTCTCAAAATCGGCCCCCACGTCAAGGACTGGTTGGAAACCTACTGCAAGCATAAGGATGAAAGTACAACCTCACTGTTTTCAGTCGCACCCACTTGGAATTCATTCAGGGATTCCATTAAGGAGTAGTACTACCTTGTCGGAAGCTATGAGGATAAACACATAAGTGGACCACGTTGCAGCAAGGAAGGGACTAAGACATGCTAGAGTTTACTAATATTTTTCATACCCTTCGTACAAAGTTGGGTATCAAGAATTCTGAGTGGCATTTGGTACTAAAATATCATGGTTGCCTACAAAGGTACATCCAGGATGAGATGGAGTTCCTAGACATCTCCTTGCTAGGTACGACGTACCGATACAATGTCAAGATCAACTAGAAGTTTAAACAAAAGAAGCGAGAGTTTGGATCTATGAATTTGAAGAACAAAGGACAAAGACAAGGTGAGGTGACCCAAGACAACTCGTCGAAGTTGCAAGAAAAGAACACTACCACAAAGTCAAAGAAGGACACATGAAAGTGGTGTGAGATCCATAAGAGCCCCACTCACAACACAAGTGAGTGTCGGGCCAAGTAGTCATTGGTGGCCGAGTTGAAGGCTTCAGAATTAGATGCATGTTCCAACCTTGAATCAGAACCTGATAACAGGAATGACAATGGGAAGCAGATTATTGATGCAGAGCCCAACGCTAATGTTGCCACCACCAAGATCCAGAAGAATGAACCTAAAGATTGTAGAAATTTCATGAATAATATGACACATATTCACAGAGATTATCCCCATTATACACTATTGCGGAATACATGCATAATACATAACCTCCTCTACATTGATCATCAATTTACAGAAGCAGAAACAATAACATGTGCACATAGAAGCATCAATCACACATATCAACACAGTATTTTCCCGGGGAAAGCATCTCGCTAAAAACCCCAACTATCTGTATATTATATTGATTGAGAACATGTAACAATCATAGTACAATACTCTTCACAAGTATCCAGCACTATCTCCACCTGTTACACACAATACATCTCAGATCTGATCTCCAAATCTCCTCCGCTGCTTGCCTGCCTCCACTGCACAATACCTGCTGAGAATGAATGAATCCAAACTCGTTCCAAGTTCTATTTAACCTTGGAAAATCACTCACACTGGAAATCACGTGATCACAGGCTATAATATTGGGCAACTATTGCACAATTCTCATAGGCATACTCAATCTATTGATTGTGCAAGATCTCATGCACAACTGATAGTCACAACTCACCCTTTCACTTATCTCTAACACCTGTCTCCATTGAACTGTCCATGCACTGAGTTAACTGATGTATTCTTTAGTTGCATTATGAGTTAATAATTAGTGAATTAATTAATAACTAATTCACATAGCTCATCACTTAGTCTATTGGCCAGTTAGACTAAATACAACTAGTTCAACTAAGTCAAACTGAACACAACTCCATTAACTGCTCATCTAACTCCACAGAACTCAACCACTTGAGTTCTAACTAAAGTCCTTGATGCAATAGATTAATCAACCCATAGGTAACCACGTGATTCCTTCAGGCAGTTGCATGTGCCACATTTGTAGCTCCAACTGAAGTGCTCCAAGAGGATAAGATAAAGTTTATAGTCTAAATATTATTAAGGGCTAATAATATTTGACTGTTTCTATTTTTACCTAACAGTCTAAAAATAGACTCTGATCACACTGCTGTGAACCAAAAAATAGAAGTCCATCTATTTTTCCCAACATGACCAATCATCCGTAAACAACATCCTGCAACTCATAGACCATGATCCATATGTCTAAAAATAGACATAGTCTAAAAATAGACTTTGCACCAAAACTTGCCTGCGGGACCACTTAGTGAAGGCGACTTCTTTCCACTAAGCTCCATCATATTGTTGCATTCTTAACAAGCATTTCTTGTTGCACACTTTTCAACACTCCCTCTCAATAAGAAAGGCTTCCTCTCAAACTTGATCATGTAACTCTGGAATGTTCTGCATGCAAAACATCTGCCCGGTCCACTTTGCTCCAACAACACTTGGAACAAAAAACACTCCCAACTGACCACTTTGTTGGGCTAGGAACATACTCTGATGCTGAAGCTCTACCTGTTGTTGACAAGTTCTCCCTCTCTGACATCTGTGCTACTGCAAAATCTTCATGCATCTCGCACCATTGCACACCTCTCTGTGCCACCTAGCACTGTGCAAAACACTTGTGCCTCTCGCATTGCTGCAGCTTGCATGCTATGCGCTGTCCTGGGGTTCCCTACACTGTCGCTCTCTCTGCCGCTCCATCCGCATCTATCTCTACCCAATCAGTCAGTTCCTGCTACTACACATTAGGGCTCCTATAGCAAGGTCTCATCCAAGAGGTTGGGTACCTCAAGGATCTTGCCCCTCCTCCTTGGGACGATCAATCCACATCACCCCACCTCCTACCTTGAGGTATGGCTGCATGCAATCCCTCAGCCCACCTGGCTCGAAGTTTCCCCCAACTGGAGGTCTCTACATGAGTAGATGTCTCTACTCGATCTCAACTCAGCTCCCCCTGTTGTGGCTGCTCCACAACCTCCTGAAGCTGCTGCACCAATCGTGGCTCCTCCATAATCGTCTGAGACTTCTTCTGGCTCTGCATGTTAAGAGGTAATATACCCTCCCTCTCAACCACCAAGTCTCCATCAGATGCCTTGCCACTCAAGGCTTTGCATGCATCTTGAACCTCAAGAGCATACAGGTTCTTGACCCGTGAACCAATCTGCTTCACCTGTCTAGTGATGATATGTCTAAGGAAAACCTTTCCCTTACTGAAGACTACATCATAGCCCCTGTATTCCAGCATCGCGATCAACACCAAGTTTCTCTTCAGTCCTAGTACATACTTGACATCAGTCAAGGTAAGGCGAGATCCATGCTCCCTCTGAAAAATAACCGTGCCTACACCT
>APFE030358494.1:0-10478 GCA_000404065.3 Pinus taeda | reverse complement strand
TGTAACACCCTTGTGAAAAGTAAATGCTAGTAACTAGTGAAGTAAATATGGAACAAAGACTTTATTTAAAATATGTGTAATCCTGTTGTTAATGTTATGTTAATAAAAAGACAGTTGTGTTGGTACCATTTTGAATTGAGTTATGATTAATCATGGTTAGTAACTGAGGAATCAATTACCCTAACTACTTGGAGGTAGTTGAGACCCCAGAGGAAAAGGGGAAAAATGCCAAGTCTGGTTAGGATCATATGGCAGAGAAAAAAAAAATGAAAATGAATGCTATGCTAGTTAGGATCAGATAGTATAAGGGAAAAATGAAATTTTCCTGTGCACGCTACATCTGGTTAGGATCAGATAGCGTTGACTGGCGAAGACCAGTGTTATTGCGGTCGAGTAGGACCTGCAAGTGCTTGGGGGTGGAAGCTCAGCGAAGACTTCATACGGACGGGTGGATTGACAAGCATCATAAAGAGGTTTGGCACAGAAGCAGGTATGGCTTCTTTCTTATGCAACTGTTAAAAGATTAAATGTTTACTTTTGTTCTGTAAAGAGAAAAGTGAAATAAGTTAAGTATTAACTGCTTTTATTATGAGACAGTATCGAGAAAATAGAAATGATACTCTGTGTGCATTATAGACAACAAATCCAGCCTTAGGAAACATGTATAGGCTACTGTGTAAATTATAAAAAAAAAACCACAGAGTCAAGTGCATTACGGACTAGAATAAGAATCTGAAGAAAGAACCTAAGAATCTACATGAGAAATATTAACAGAGACTGCGGTTACAGTACTCCACAAAAACCCTAGTATATACTCTGAAGGGTTGTATTTACAGTGTAGATAACTTACTCGGAACAGAACCCTGTGTTTATAAATTAGGAATGAGGAAAAACGCGAACAAGTATGATAGAGAAGCCGGCATAAAGATACATGTATATATACAACTATTTAGCAAAAGCAACGAAACATACAGTCGTTCTCTGTAACTTTGAATGGGGTAAAACCCTGGTAATATATTGTATACACCGAAACTAAATCTAAAGGCTCGCGTTCAAGCGAGAGAACAGAGCAATGAAATCTTCGTTGTATATGTTACAGTAAGCCAAGAACTATTATCACAGAACCTTACTTATGAACAACCGGGCCATAAGCACTACAAAGATTGCAGAGGAAATACATTTCGACGATATCTTATACATATGAATACGTATTCAAAGAATAACTGTACTGCATGTTATGTAAAGCACCTTATTTCATTTAACGAAAACAAAATGTGAGTATAAACTGGAACGCCGAGGCGAGGGGAAACTGTGACTGTAAGTCCATAACCCCGGCGGTTCTTCACATCGAAATGCCGCTTGGTGAAACCCCTCGGGCCGAGCCGTAGCTTACGCTAGGCTGGTCGAGGCACCAAGTCGGCGTCCATAAACTAAAGATACATTCATAAACATTAAGGAAAGAAATACACAGTGCCTCGACGGAAATACATACAGCTATTTTAACCAGGCACAAAGCTATTCATGATATTGAAATGGTAAAGACCAAGTATATATCCATACATAAGAGACTGAGTAAATATATATCACTGTGCGCTTGAACACACACATGTTTCACAGTCAAACTAGGTAGGAATGCCTTGAGGTTCGAAAAACAGAGTTAACAATTAGGATTACAGCTGGGTTCAGAAGAACCAGTCTAATATTGCGAAATAGAACAACAACGACACCCAAGAATGTACATATATGAACTGATACTTCTCGGCCTCATTAGCAAAAGAGATTCCGAGCTTGAACAGAGAGGAAATTGAGTTATTCCCGTAATCCCTGCCAAGGGAATAATGTTTTAGCTAATCTTAAAAAAACCACATGCGAATAAAGCCAGTGTTCAAACCCTTACCGGTGCTGGGTAGCCGATGAACGGAGGAAACCCCTTGCTCCAGATGCGAGGGCGGTGACCATCTGCATACCACCATGAATACACGTTAGCACAAACCCTGGCAGAACCGTAATGCAAACTGTAAAAACAAGCTTTGGAAGGTATGGTTCATTACCTGTGAAATCAAGACCTGGATGAACCAATGCCATTAACGACGAAGTATGCAGAACCTGGAAGCCATGGTTGCATGCCAGTGAACCTCGGATGACAGAGAATGTGAAACAGCGTTGGAAGGTTGCGGAGCTGCAGCTACAACGCTGCATAATGGAATGGAAGACTAAAGCCGCGATACAAAAGCCAACATACAAATAAGCCAGCTCAATTACTGACTCGTGGCTCAGTTGGAGTTGTGGATCTGCGGTGAGCACATCCGCATCGTCCGTTAGCTGGTGACCTCGGGATGGGTTTTGGCGCGGAGGTAACAAGTCCAAGGCCACAGTACAAGCACATGGCCGCATGTCAACCGACCGTTGATCTAGCCAGATGGACTTCATCAACGCCACCATGCGGATTAAGGTCAGAGCCGGACTTGCCAACACATCCGTTAGATTTCTCGGAATGTGGAAAGTGCAGTTGCCATAAATAAAGTATTGAATACTTGCCATCTGTGATTCCGGGTTATCACATCATGTAATTGCATATTGAAGACCATATCATTTACACCGTGAAACATTATGAGCGGGCAATCAACAGTTGACGAAAATATATATATAGATTGTGTTAACGCATGCGCATTGACATGTAATATAAACATCATGCTTCTTATATAGTTTAAGTTGTGAATTCGTATGCAGGTCAAGTAAATATATTTAACATGATAAGTAAAGGTTATATTATATGTGAAAGTAGTCAATATAAAAAAAAATTTATTTACTGTAGTTTTACTTATGGGTACGTGACAAATTGGTATCAGAGCCCAAGGTTTACAACTCTGTGACCTTTGGGAAAATTTTTAAGATTACAACAACAAGAATATAAATAGTTTTATGGTAACAGTTCAGCAATACACCAAGATAAATTAAATCTGTTTAATGAGTTGTTCTGAAGCAGGTAGTAGCAAAATGAGAAGAGCAAATAGTGCTCCTTATGGGAATCCGGAACCTCCGGATAACGTGGAACAACCTCAAGGGAATTCTGAGTTTTGGGTACAACTGGGAGCAGCAGGTCGCACCACTGACTCAACGCTATTGAGGACATTGCAGGAACTAAAAGATGAAATGGCTCAGCTGCGTGCGGATAACGCAAGTTTGAATGTGGAACAGGAGAGGATCCTGAAAAGCTTATCTGATAAACAACATCAGCAACAGTCGCATCCGAGGCCGGAACAAGCACCAATAACAGATGAACAAAGCTATCATACTGAACAGGAGGAAGCAGAAGACAGAGGAGAGACGCGAGGAGAGAAGTCTGTTAACGCCTCTGAATATCAGACTCCAAAAAGACCCCAGATGGAATTACATGGGGAATTCAGGAATATTAAACCGCCTCATTTTGACGGAGAGTCTGAAGAAGCTGCAGAAGCATGGCTGATTAATATGAATAAGTATTTTCAGGTGTATGAATATGAATATCATCTTAAGGCAAGGCTGGCTATATTCCAGTTGCAAGCCAAAGCCACGCTATGGTGGGAAGAGGTCAAGATGGTGCGGGGAATAAGTGAACAGGATGTGACATGGGAAAAGTTTCAAGGATATTTTAAAGAAAAGTACCTGACAGAGCGGTTTTATGATGAAAAGGCATGCGAATTTCACGATCTGCGGCTGGGACAGCAAACCATTGATGAGTTTGTAACTAAGTTCACATCCCTGCTTCGCTATGTGCCCTATATTCGTGAAGAGAAGGCTAAAGTACAAAGATTTGTTAGTAGCCTACCTTTGACAATGCGAGAGAGGATAGAGTTCGATAATCCGAAAACCATGGACGAAGCAATCCGAAAAGCAAGACTGTGTTATCAGCAGAATAAATCAAAAGGAGAAAATCTTGGAAAGCGTTGGACAGATAAACGAGGCAGTAAAATACCTATGGGTAGTAAAGGAGCACGCAGCAGTTTTCAGAAAGGATTTTCGAAAGGAACCAGTACTAAAAATTCAACCAAAACTCAGAGCAGATTCAAACCTCCTGCAGATTCCAAATACAGTGAATAGCAAGTTAGATTGGACACTGAAGGCGCTGCTCGACCCCCTGTTCAGTGTTGGGGTTGTGGTGGACCCCATTATATCAGAAACTGCCCTCATCGAAAGGACAGCGATCAGTTGTCCCAAATCTACGAAGCTTCAACAGTAGGAGATGTGGCTCGATCCATGCTCAGAATAAATGCAGCATTGGAAGATTGGTAAGCTGATTACCAGCCAACTATGATAGAGTTCGAAGGTAAGATCTTTGACCGAGCTGTTTCTGTTTTAGTAGACCCAGGAGCTACTCTAAGCTATATAAGTCCTAAAGTGGTAGAAAGCTGTGGTTTGCAAACCACTAAATTTAAAAGCCCGTGGTTAGTACAGCTGGCCACCGGGACCAAAAGAAGAGTACTAACCAAAGTCAGTAATTGTCCATTAAAGTTAGCTGGCCAAATCATAACAACTGAGTTAAATGTACTCCCTCTTGGTTCCTATGACGTGCTGATAGGAATGGACTGGTTGGAACGATGGTGGTCTATAATTAATTGTAAAACAAAAACAGTTTCTTATAGAGATGCGCTGGGTATGGGAAAGGAAATCCAAGGCATCCAGAAACCAGTGCAGATTCGGCCGATCACAGCCTCCCAGCTGGTTAAATGTATCCGGAATAAGTGTCAGATTTATGCAGTGCAAGTGGGGTTTGCAGATTCAGTGGATAAGGTTGCAACTGTTAAAGATATACCTGTAGTGCAAGAATTTGCAGATGTATTCCCTGAAGAGATTCCAGGGCTGCCACCCAGAAGGGATTTGGATTTCACCATTGAGCTGATACCCGGAGCAGCCCCAGTATCCCGGGCACCCTATCGGATGAGTGTGCCAGAGTTAACTGAGTTAAAAATGCAGCTGCAAGAGCTGCTAGAAAAGAAGTACATCCGTCCCAGTGTCTCTCCTTGGGGAGCACCTGTGCTGTTTGTGAGGAAGAAAGATGGGACTCTGCGAATGTGCATAGACTATAGACAGCTGAATGAACTAATAGTCAAAAACAAATATCCACTACCCCGCATTGATGAGCTGTTTGATCAAGTGAAGGGGGCGACCATCTTCTCAAAAATCGATTTGAGATCAGGGTACCACCAAATTAGAATAAAAGATGAAGACATAGCCAAGACCGCTTTTCGTACTCGTTATGGACATTACGAGTTTGTGGTACTGCCTTTTGGGTTAACTAATGCGCCTGCAACATTCATGTGTTTAATGAATAGTGTATTTAATCAATACTTAGACAAATTTGTATTGATCTTTATTGATGATATACTTATCTACTCCCGGAATAGGAAAGAGCATGAGGAACATCTAAGAATAGTGTTACAGACTTTACGGGAGCATCAGTTATATGGAAAATTCAGCAAATGTGATTTCTATAAAGAGCAGATCCAGTATTTGGGTCATATTATTACAAAGGAAGGTATAGCTGTAGACCCCGAAAATATTAAAACTATAATGGATTGGCCTACACCCAAGGATGTAGCAGACATTCGATCTTTCATGGGACTTGCTGGATACTACCAGCGGTTTGTAGAGGGTTTTTCTAGAGTTGCCTACCCTATTACCTCCTTGCAAAAGAAGGGAAAAGCATTTAAATGGACAGCAGACTGTCAACGGAGTTTTGAACAGCTCAAACATTTAGTTACCACAACACCTGTGCTGTGTGTGGCAGACCCCGAAAAGGAATATGTAGTTTGTACAGATGCCAGCAAGGAGGGCGTGGGTGGAGTACTAATGCAGGAGGGCAAGGTGATTGCTTATGAATCCAGAAAGTTAAAGGAACATGAGCAGAAATATTCCGCCTATGATCTGGAATTAACCGCTATGATCCATGCTTTGAAGATGTGGCATCATTATTTAGTAGGGAGGAAATTTTTGTTGATGACGGATCACCACAGTTTGACTAGTTACTTTAGTCAACCTACTTTAAGCACCTAAAGGGAAAGGAGAACAGAGTTGCTGATGCACTAAGTCGAAAAGTGCATTGCATTTATGAGATTGGTATCAGTCAAGGATGGTCCACCCTTAACCAAGAGATTGAGGAGGCTGCGACGCAAGATCAGATTTATTTGCAAAAGAGGCATTTGATGCAAAATTCAGATGCCCGTTCCATACAACAAGGTTACACCTTGAATGCAGCCGGCATGTTGTGTTTTCAGAAGAAGATTTACATACCCAATCAGAGCAGTATTAAAGAAAAGATTCTGGATGAAAATCATAGAAGTCCCTATGCAGGGCATCCTGGTTACCAGAAATTAATCACCTCACTAAGGAAGGAGTATTACTGGCCAGGCATGAAGAAAGATGTTGTAGAATACCTGGCGCGCTGTTTGGAATGTCAGCAAGTGAAAGCTGAACATCAGCATCCTGCAGGACTGCTACAGCCGATACCCATACCAGAATGGAAATGGGACCATAACCATGGACTTTATCACCGGTTTGCCGAAGTCCAAAAGGAGTAATGATTCAATAATGGTAGTGGTGGATAAACTCAGCAAGTCAGCTCACTTTATACCGGTTCAATCCACTTATCGTGCAGCTCAAATCGCAAACATTTTTATGCAAAATATATTTAAACTTCATGGGCTGCCGAAAGTAATAATATCTGATCGTGATGTTAAGTTTACCTCAGCTTTTTGGAGGACCTTATTTGAAGGTCTAGGAACTCAGTTGAGTTTCAGCACCGCATACCATCCGCAAACTGACGGACAGACTGAGCGAGTGAATCAAGTGTTAGAGGACATGTTGAGGTCTTATGTGATGCAACAACCTACGCGATGGGAGGAGTATCTACATCTACTGGAATTCGCCTATAATAATGGCTACCACTCATCCTTGAAGATGAGCCCCTTTGAAGTACTTTATGGTCGGAAGTGCCGCACACCCTCCAGTTGGGGTGGACCGGAGGACAAATTCTTGTTAGGACCTGAAATGTTGGAAGAGATGGAGGTCATGGTAAAAAGGGTTCGAGCTAATTTAAAGATGGCACAAGATAGGCAGAAGAATTTTGCAGACCGGAAGAGAACATTTAAAGAATATCAAGTGGGTGAACATGTATACATCAGAATTCGAGCTAGGAAGAGTACCCTTCAATGGAATGCCTGTACCAAACTGGCACCACGCTTTTGTGGACCATTCCAAATTCTGGCACGAGTAGGGCCGGTAGCTTATCAGCTCGCCCTACCCAGCCATATCCGGGCTCATAATGTCTTCCATGTATCAGTTTTAAAGAGATATGTGTATGACCCTAGACATATAATAAGTTGGCAGGACATTCAGGTGAGGAAAGACTGTCATCAAATGTAAACTGAAATGAAATACTAGTAAAACAACTGATTTAATTGTTATGTGTTTCAGGTGGAACCGGAAGGAGAGTTCCTAGTCGAACCAGTGAACATATTAGATCAGAGAAGAGTCGAGCTGCGGAGAAAGGTCATCAGCCAGGTTAAACTGCAGTGGCAGCACTTTGGGCTTGAAGAGGCCACCTGGGAAGATGAACAAATGATAAGGGATACTTATCCCAGACTGTTTTTGGATAAGCAACAACATCGGGACGATGTAGACTTTCAGGAGGGGGAGCTGTAACACCCCTTGTGAAAAGTAAATGCTAGTAACTAGTGAAGTAAATATGGAACAAAGACTTTATTTAAAATATGTGTAATCCTGTTGTTAATGTTATGTTAATAAAAAGACAGTTGTGTTGGTACCATTTTGAATTGAGTTATGATTAATCATGGTTAGTAACTGAGGAATCAGTTACCCTAACTACCTGGAGGTAGTTGAGACCCCAGAGGAAAAGGGGAAAAATGCCAAGTCTGGTTAGGATCAGAGGGCATAGAAAACAAAAAAATGAAAAGGAATGCTATGCTGGTTAGGATTAGATAGTATAAGGGAAAAAGGAAATTTTCCTGTGCACGCTACGTCTGGTTAGGATCAGATAGCGTTGACTAGCGAAGACCAGTGTTATTGTGGTCGAGTAGGACCTACAAGTGCTTGGGGGTGGAAGCTCAGCGAAGACTTCCTACGGACGGGTGGATTGACAAGCATCATAAAGAGGTTTGGCACAGAAGCAGGTATGGCTTCTTGCTTATGCAACTGTTAAAAGATTAAATGTTTACTTTTGTTCTGTAAAGAGAAAAGTGAAATAAGTTAAGTATTAACTGCTTTTATTATGAGACAGTATCGAGAAAATAGAAATGATACTCTGTGTGCATTATAGACAACAAATCCAGCCTTAGGAAACATGTATGGGCTACTGTGTAAATTATAAAAAAAACCACAGAGTCAAGTGCATTACGGACTAGAATAAGAATCTGAAGAAAGAACCTAAGAATCTACATGAGAAATATTAACAGAGATTGCGGTTACAGTACTCCACAAAAACCCTAGTATATACTCTGAAGGGTTGTATTTACAGTGTAGATAACTTACTCGGAACAAAACCCTGTGTTTATAAAACAGGAATGAGGAAAAACGCAAACAAGTATGATAGAGAAGCCGGCATAAAGATACATGTATATATACAACTATTTAGCAAAAGCAACGAAACATACCGCCGTTCTCTGTAACTTTGAATGGGGTAAAACCCTGGTAATATATTGTATACACAGAAACTAAATCTAAAGGCTCGCATTCAAGCAAGAGAACAGAGCAATGAAATCTTCGTTGTATATGTTACAGTAAGCCAAGAACTATTATCACAGAACCTTACTTATGAACAACCGGGCCATAAACACTACAAAGATTGCAGAGGAAATACATTCCGACGATATCTTATACATATGAATACGCATTCAAAGAATAACTGTACTGCATGTTATGTAAATCACCTTATTTCATTTAACGAAAAAAAAAAGTGAGTATAAAATGGAACGCCGAGGCGAGGGGAAACTGTGACTGTAAGTCCATAACCCCGGCGGTTCTTCACATCGAAATGCCGCTTGGTGAAACCCCTCGGGCCGAGCCGTAGCTTACGCTAGGCTGGTCGAGGCACCAAGCCGGTGTCCATAAACTAAAGATACATTCATAAACATTAAGGAAAGAAATACACAGTGCCTCGACGGAAATATATACAGCTATTTTAACCAGGCACAAAGCTATTCATGATATTGAAACGGTAAAGACCAAGTATATATCCATACATAAGAGACTGAGTAAATATATATCACTGTGCGCTTGAACACACACATGTTTCACAGTCAAACTAGGCAGGAATGCCTTGAGGTTCGAAAAACAGAGTTAACAATTAGGATTACAGCTGGGTTCAGAAGAACCAGTCTAATATTGCGAAATAGAACAACAACGACACCCAAGAATGTACATATATGAACTGATAGTTCTCGGCCTCATTAGCAAAAGAGATTCTGAGCTTGAACAGAGAGGAAATTGAGTCATTCCCGTAATCCCTGCCAAGGGAATAATGTTTTAGCTAATCTTAAAAAAACCACATGCGAATAAAGCCAGTGTTCCAACCCTTACCGGTGCTCGGTAGCCGACGAACGGAGGAAACCCCTTGCTCCAGATGTGAGGGCGGTGACCATCTGCATACCACCATGAATACACGTTAGCACAAACCCTGGCAGAACCGTAATGCAAACTGTAAAAACAAGCTTTGGAAGGTATGGTTCATTACCTGTGAAATCAAGACCTAGATGAACCAACGCCATTAATGACGAAGTATGCAGAACCTGGAAGCCATGGCTGCATGCCAGTGAACCTCGGATGACAGAGAATGTGAAACAGCGTTGGAAGGTTGTGGAGCTGCAGCTACAACGCTGCATAATGGAATGGAAGACTAAAGCCACGATACAAAAGCCAACATACAAATAAGCCAGCTCAATTACTGACTCGTGGCTCAGTTGGAGCCGTGGATCTGCGGTGAGCACATCCGCATCGTCCGTTAGCCGGTGACCTCGGGATGGGTTTTGGCGCGGAGGTAACAAGTCCAAGGCCACAGTACAAGCACATGGCCGCATGTCAACTGAACGTTGATCTAGCTAGATGGACTTCATCAACGCCACCATACGGATTAAGGTCAGAGCCAGACTTGCCAACACATCCGTTAGATTTCTCGGAATGTGGAAAGTGCAGTTGCCATAAATAAAGTATTGAATACTTGCCATCTGTGATTCCGGGTTATCACATCATGTAATTGCATATTGAAGACCATATCATTTACACCGTGAAACATTATGAGCGGGCAATCAACAGTTGACTAAAATATATATATAGATTGTGTTAACGCTTGCGCATTGACATGTAATATAAACATCATGCTTCTTATATAGTTTAAGTTGTGAATTCGTATGCAGGTCAAGTAAATATATTTAACATGATAAGTAAAGGTTATATTATATGTGAAAGTAGTCAATGTAAAAAAAAAA
>APFE030358493.1:34830-52947 GCA_000404065.3 Pinus taeda | reverse complement strand
TTACAACATAACCATAACTTATAAGTTATAACATTATATTATATAGTAATATATATTAAGATTTAATAAAAACCTACTTATAACATCACAACACTATATATATACTTATATATATATATAAATATATATAATATATATATATATATATTAATATATATATATATATATATATATATATATATATATTATATATATATTATATATATATAATATATATTATATATATATATTATATATGTTGATAACATGCATAGTCTATAACTATTAGTTCATAAATAAAGTTTATTTAAACATAACCACATATAAAATAGCATGTTAACATAACACACACATTTCATAATTATGTAATTATATAATATTTAATATACTATATAATAGCTAAATATAACTATACATATTTAACTATTATATATATATTAACTATTTAAAATTACATAACTTGTTATTTAACTTTTAACATAACATGAAATTATATATATGAAATTGTTGAAACATGAATATATGTGTGTTCATGTTTCAACAATGCATCATTGATCGGGCTTGGAGTATGCCCTAAAACTGCTTCTTCTTAGCTAAGAGCTCGTCTTCCTCGGACGTAAGGAAACAGGTTAACGGCCCAAGAAACAAAGGCATCTGGTAGGAGTGAAAGTTTGCCCCCTTACGAACCACTAGTGGGTTATTCTAGGTGGTGTGGCTTTCCTTGATTAACAATGATGAGTCAGCCTGTATTCGTGGTTAGTAGCGAGAGATGTTTGTCCTCACTGTTGGTTTGAGAACTAAGTTATGATAGGTTTTCCCACCTATTGAAAAAGAAACAATGCATCATTGGTTGATAGATTAAATCCATCATTAAAAAGTGCATTTGGTCTAGTGAATAGAAGAATTTAAACTCTTTTCTAATTTGTACCATATTGTTTCATTACGTAGTGTGTTGTACAAGAAACATCGTCTTCATGTTCTTGCACCTAATACATGACATGTGTCAAAGTCAAACATTAATAACATAAAGTCTATTGTAGTATTTGGTTGGCATGAAATTTTATTAGTTTTTAAGTAGGTTTATTTCAATTTTTTACATATATATTTACATACAGTTGCACTATGAATAAAATTCATTATTTAGAAACAAGAAGAAGTGCGAGGATAGATTTGATCAATTATTTCGATTGTGTTTACATTGAACTCAATGTTGGCATTATGACACATATTTGACACTATGACACAGGTGTTGTCCTTGATGGAAACTCACTCAGATGACAGATCAAAGTTCAGACTCACAGAATGAAGAAAAAGAGGTATACACAGGTTCCCCACTGACCACGTTGTGTGTACACGTGGGTTCGTTGAACAAAATATGCGTATAGCATACACACACACTTTTACGGAAGGAAAGGCATGTATATGTTGGAAAACTAAGTTTTGGTCTGTGGTATTTGGTCCATGGTATTGATCCAAGGTATTTGGTCCGAAGTGTTGACCCTAGGTATTTGGTCCAAGGTATTGGTCCTAAGTGGTTTTGGTCCATGGTATTGAGTAAGGCCTAAGACTATAAAAGGAGGAGAAGATCATTAGGCAAAGGTACTCAAGTATTGAATATTTGATGATGAGCAAGATCTAGTGCACAGGTGATTGGGTTATGGTGCATAGCTAGATTTGAACTAAGGATGAACCTTAGCGCTCAATGAAGGATAAGATCTAATGATGGGTCAAGACCTTAAGGCTTGAAGTGAAGTACTTTTATATGGTTTGTTCATTTATTTGAATAACTGGCGCATGTTATAATATGTAAATATAATGATTTGGGTATAAATAAAGTCTGGAATTGTTGTAATATTTAAAATCATCATTTACAGATCTGTACGCAGGTTCACTTTAGAAAAGGCACGTATACACGCAGGTTATGCATATCAAAACAAGATATACATCTTAAGTTTGATTTGTAGATCTGTATGTAGGTTCGCCTTGAGAAAGGTGCGTGAAAGGTGCGTATATACGTAGGTTTGACACAGGGAAGTAGCGTATACCTTGTAAATTTTGTTTTACCTACTTTTGTTTGCTATTGCAGTGTTATGGGTTCTAGCTTGGGTTCTAGTCACTGTATTATGGTTACAACATTCTAAAAGATCAGATTGAAGGGTTGTCAAAGTGATTGATTGGTTCAGTTGTGAAAAGGAGATTGGTTGATGCATATATATTTGTTGATTGAATGATGATGGATGTAGTCTAAAAATTTATGAAACTTCATCCTTGGAAGAAAAGAGAAGGTTGTAGCCTTCTATAGGCCGGCACCTACGTACTTGTAAACATATCAGCTAGTATAAGAGCTAGGGGGTTGTAGCTCCCTTCCAAGAGAAGCTAGAGAATGAGAGAAGGTTGTAGCCTTCTGCAGGTAGAAGCCTGCATACTGGTATAAGTATACACTAGTACAAAATTGTAAAAAGAAGTTTCTTATTATTAAAAAGATAGAGATGATTGCAGCAGATGGTTTTCACCCACATTGGGTTTCCACCTTATATCTTGTGTTCATATGTGTGATGATCTGTTCTGTTTTACTACACCAATTTACTGTTTATATGGTTAATGAAGTTCTGATGCATTAATGAATGACCAACATATGATGGATTAATTGAATCATAAAGTTATTGGATATACTCTAGTTGCATTAAACATAGTTGCGTGTACACGCGGTTTCCCTTAATTGAAGTAGCGTATATGAATCAAAGCATGAAATGAATAGTTATTATTGATTTGCTAATACTGATTCACTAGCCCCTCAGTATTATTTCCAACAATTGGCATCAAAGCAGGTCCTTCAGAAGAAGCTTGATCGCTTGAAGGAAGATCCATCATCATGAGTAATCAAGAAAGAGAAGGATCCATTAGACCACCAATATTTGACGGAAGCAACTTTGTTTATTGGAAGGTAAGAACCACAACCTATCTTCAGTCTCTTAGGATAGATGTCTGGGAAATCGTGGAAGGAGGATATACATTTCCATCTGCAATTCCTACAGATGCGGTAGGTAAAAAGCAATATGAAACCAATGCCAAAGATGTTACTACATTATTGGGAAGTCTGTCACAATCAAAATTTGTCAAAGTTATGCAGCTCAAATCCGCCAAAGAAATATGGGACAAAATCATTCTAAGCTATGAAGGAGACTCTCAGGTAAAACGTACAAAATTGCAAACTCTCAGAATTCAATATGAAACTCTCAAATGCATAATGATGAAAGTATAGCTAGTTACTTCTTACGAATAGATGATATTGTTAATTGCATGAAGAATTTGGGTGAAGAGATAAAAGAAGTTACTTTAGTTGAAAAGGTTTTAATATCCTTGTCTGCTAAGTTTGAATCAAAAGTATCTGCCATAGAATAAAAGCAAGATCTTCAGAATCTTACTATGACACAGCTACACGGAATCTTAATTGCTTTCGAGATGAGAAAAGGAGGTCCATCAAATATGAGAGGAGCCACATTTAAAGCTTCAAGAAAAGAAGAACTCAATGAATCAGAAGGAGAAGAAGAAGCAAACTTTGTCAAGAACCTTCAACGGGGTACCAGAAGATGCAGAGGTAAACTAACTTTCAAATGTTTTTCTTGTGGAAGGGTCAGTCGTTATGCTACCAAATGTCCTCATAAAGATAAGGTTGATAAAGGTAAGGAATCTGCAAAATGGAATAGAAAACAAAGTGTAAGTAAGAAGAGCTACTATACGCATGAAGATTGCGATGGTTTATCAAATAGTGATGAAGATGAAAATAGTAATGATTATAGACTTTTGATGGCTTTTGAAGATGATGATTTCTTGGATGCTTTAGATGAATATGAACTTTATGAAGAAATCTCTAAACTCAAAATATTCTTAGAAGAAAAGAATATGATTATAGATACTTTGAAATTCCAACTTGCTGAAAGAGAAAAACACAATGAAAAACTAGAATGTGAAATTATGGGTCTAAGAAAGGATATTGAGAAAACGAAAGCTCTCAATCTTATATTTGCTAAAGAATCAGAAACATTAAATGAAATCATCAAAGTGTAATGTTCTCCTTTGATCAAGACAGGTCTTGGATATACTAAAGAAGCATCTCAAGCACAGAAGTCGTCAACCTCCACTAAAAGCTATCTTGATGCAGAAAAGAGCAGTGAACAATTTGAAAAGCAGAGGCATAAAGCAGATCACTAGGTAAATTGAGTTCAATCTACCTCAAGGATGAATAGAAGCTACTACCATCCTCATGTAAATAATACTCAATCTGCTTCAAGAATGAATATCAATAGAAACTACAATCACTAGGTCAGTAGATTCGATAATTGCAAGAACTTCTTTAATGGCCAATGTTTTTCATGTCATAACTTTGGACACAAAGCTACTCAATGTGTTGCTCACAAGACAATCATGACTAGAGAAGCACAAATTCAAAGGAATGTGACAGGATCATGAAAAGGACGTACAATAAATTTATCTTCTTGAAAATGAAATAGAATGCTCTATTTATAACAACTTCGATCATGAAGAATCTAAATGTAGGAGTAAATTTCGGAAAACATCTCAGAAGGAGAAAAATTCATTAAGTCCCAAAATATGGAGAAAGAAAGAACCACAAATAGAAAGATGTGTTATAACATTATATGCAGAAGGACACGAAAATCAGTGTTACATCGACAGTGGATGCTCAAAACACATGACAGGTGACAAAGAAAAACTTCATTCATATGATACCTTAGATAAAGAAAAGAAGGTCTCATTTGGAAATGACACTCCTGCTGTCATAAAACGTAAAGGATCTATTCTCTTCAAAGAAAAAGTTAAATATAGGAATGTTATGTATGTTGATGGTCTAAAGCATAACCTATTGAGTGTCAGTCAAATGTGTGATCAAGGAAATGAAGTAGTATTTCAATCAAATGGATGTGTTGTTCGTGAGCTTGATACAGGAGAAACAGTGATCAAAGGTGTAATAACTCCAAACAACTTATACATACTCAAGGGAGGACAACAACAGTGCTATCTAAGTAAAAATGATGAACATTGGCTATGGCACAAAAGATTGGGGCATCTAAGCTTCCCTTAAATAAGAAAAGCATGCAAATTCCAGGCTGTTCGTGATCTTCCTGATATCAGCATTCCAGAAAATACAATATGAAAATCATGTCAATTTGGTAAGCAAACCAAAGCACATTTCCCTAAAAAGGAAGGATCAACTAGTAAGCCTCTTGAACTTGTTCATACTAATTTATGTGGACCATCAAGGAAAAAGTCACCTCGTGGAGAAGAATACTTTATATTCTTCATTGACAATTTTTCCAAAATGTGTTGGATAGGACTTCTAAAGCATAAAGATGAAGCATTTGAAAAGTTCAAAGCCTTCAAAGCTTTGGTTGAAAATGAATCAGATCACAAAATCAAATGCCTCAGATCTGATTGAGGAGGGGAATTTACCTCGGATGAATTCTTTGACTTTTATGAAGAGCATGGAATAAAAAGGGAATTCTCCATCGCAAGGACTCCTCAGCAAAATGGAGTGGTAGAAAGGATGAACAGAACTGTTCAACAAATGGCTCATGCTATGCTAGATGAGTCTGGAACTCCTACAACCTTCTGGGGTGAAGCTGCATTCGCTGCTATCACTATTCTCAACAAAGCAAATGTTCGGGTAAATAACACTCAAACTCCACATGAAATTTGGTATGGTAAGACTCCTAATGTAAAATACTTCAAAGTTTTTAGAAGCAAATGTTACATAAAAAGGACTGATGAAAAACATGGTAAGTTTGAGCCCAGAGCAGATGAAGGCATTCTCCTTAGGTACTCTTCTCGAAGTAAAGGATATAAATGTTATAATAAAAGACTTGGGAAAATTATTGAAAGTATTGATGTTGTGGTTGATGAAGCATGCAAAAATCCAAAACAAATAAAAACCAAAGATTATGAAGAAGATGAGGATTTTCCTTCCAATCAAATCCCACTAATTTTGAAGAAGAAATCAATGAAGCACTAGAAGAAGAGATAACAATAGAAGAAAAAACTCCATCCAGGTATGTATAGAAAAATCATCCAGAAACGTAAATTTTGGGACAAAAAGAGGCAGGTGTGCAGACAAGAAGAACTATTTCAGATGCTTCAAGCTATCTAGCATTTCTATCCTCCACCAAACCTCAAAATGTAAATGAAGCATGCAAAGATGAATGTTGGGTAAAGGCCATGAATGAAGTACTTGAGCAAATTGAAAAGAATAATACTTGGGAATTAGTTCCTAGACCTCATGATAAGAATATCATAGGAACTAAAAGGATATTAAAAAAAAAGCTGAATGAAATGGAGAAGTTATTAGAAACAAGGCCAGACTTGTTTGTAAAGGATATGCTAAAAAAAAAGGTATAGATTTTGAAGAAACTTTTGCACATGTTGCTAGACTTGGAGCCATAAGAATGTTCCTTGCTCTTTCTAGTTTTCAAAAATTCAAAGTGTATCAAATGGATGTAAAGTCTACCTTTCTTAATGGATATAGAAGAAGAAGTCTATATTGAGCAACCAGACAGATTCATTCTTGGAAATGATGCAGAACTTGTATGCAGACTCATAAAGGCTCTCTATGGTCTAAAATAAGCTCCAGGGGCCTGGTATTACTGTCTTGACAAATATCTCCATCAACAAGGTTTTTTGAAGGGATCAGCTGATAGCAATTTATACACAAAGAATGACAATAATAAATTTCTAATACTTGTTGGGTATGTTGATGATATCATTTTTGGTAGCAATGAAGAAGCCATGAGTCAAAATTTTGCTTCAATAATGCAGCAAGAATTTCAAATGTCCCTACTCGGTGAGCTTACATACTTTCTTGGTCTACAAGTTCAACAAAACAAAGATGGTATTTTTCTGTCTCAAACCAAATATCTCAAACAAATCTTGAAATAGTATTGCATGGAAGATTCTAAACCAGTATGTACCCCAATGGTAATAGGATGTAGTCTCAGCTCAAATGATGAATCAGTAGCAATGCATCAACCAACTTACAGATCCATGATTGGTAGCTTGCTTTATCTAACAGGTACCCGACCAGACATCATGCATGTAGTGAGAATAGTTGGAAGATTCCAAGAAAATCCAAAGGAATCACATCTTCAAGCAGTCAAAAGGATATTCAAATATCTTCAAGGAACACAAAATTTTGGTTTATGGTATCCTAAAGATACAAATCTTACACTTCATGCATATATAGATGCAGATTGGATAGGAAGCGTTGATGACAGAAAAAGAACTAGTGGTGGTGCATTCTATATGGGTTCCAGATTAGTGTCTTGGTTCAACAAGAAACAAAGCTCAATTGCATTATCTATAGCTGAAGCAGAATACGTGGTTGTTGCATCTTGCTGCACACAACTACTTTGGATGATGCAAACATTGCAAGACATACAGATCGCATGTACTCCACCCATTCCCATTCTATGTGATAATACAAGTGCCATCAATATTTCAAAGAATCCAGTCATGCATTCCAAGACCAAGCACATATCCATCAAATATAATTTTCTACGTGAACAAGTGCCTGAAAAAAAGGTCAAATTAGAGTATGTTCCCTCCAAAGAATAGGTTGCTAATATATTCACCAAACCACTACCCAAAGAGACATTTGAATATCTCAGACAGAAGCTGGGAGTAGTTGATGCATCATCCTGCTGTTAAAACTTATTTGTTTCAGAGAAAAGTTATTATACATGAGTTTCATGAAGCGTAGTCGTGTACATACACTGGTTTCGGTGGAGACATACACGTATCTATTGGTTTGAAGACATGGGCCAAACTTAGGATGAAAGGAGTCTGATATGGATCTGATAGTGATCATCTGACACAGGTTCAGGGGGAGCATATACTTCTAATAATGCATTGTTGGCATTATCTTAGAAGATCTTGGTACAAATTCACTGTTGTCTTTTGATTCAGGTGGAATAGGTTCAAGGGGAGAACATGGTTGCTGATCTGAATGCTGATTGATAGATGCTGCTGATGATAGTTATTGATGACTATCATGATCTTGTTTCATATTTTTGGTCTCTGTTATATATGTCATATATATCTTTTAAGGCAAAGGTCATGAAACAACCTATTTTGTACCCCACTATGTATGGGATGGATGATGTAATGTTCTTGTTTTGACTTGTATAAACAACTAGTATATCCCCACTTGGTTGGGAGATGGATGTATGTATGAGTCATTGGTGATAGGAAGGTCATTTATGACATATGTGTAGACTCATGTTTTTTCTTTAGAACATCTTTTTGCAGACTTAGGGGGAGCATGGAGCTTAATCAACACACTTCATCATATTAGAGATTTCATCATGAACTCAGGGGGAGCATAACCCTTTGCCCTTGATGACAAAGGGGGAGAGTGACTTGGGGTTGCCATCAAGTCCAAAGGGGGAGATTGTTGGCATTATAACATAGATTTGACACTATGACACAGGTGTTTTCCTTGGTGGCATCTCACTCAGATGAAAAATCACATTTCAGACTCACAGAATGAAGAAAAAGAGGTATACACAAGTTCCCCATTGACCAAGCCACGTGTACACGTGGGTTTGCTAACCAAAAGGCACATATAGCATACACACGCACTTTCATGGAAGGAAAGGTGTGTACATGTTGGAAAAATAAGTTTTGGTCCATGTTATTTTGATCCATGGTATTGATCCAAGGTATCTGGTCCGAAGTATTGACCCCAGTTATTTGATCCAAGGTATTGGTCCTAAGTGGTTTTGGTCCATGGTATTAAGTAAGGCCTAAGACTATAAAAGGAGGAGAAGATAATTAGGCAAAGGTACTAAAGTATTGAATATCTGATGATGAGCAATATCTAGTGTACATGTTATTGGGTTATAGTGCATAGATGGATCTGAACCAAGGATGAACCTTAGTGCTTGATGAATGATAAGATCTAATGATGGGTCAAGACCTTAAGGCTTGAAGTGAAGTATTTTTATATGGTTTGATCATTTATCTAAATAACTAGCACATGTTGTAGTCTGTAAATATAATGACCTAGGTATAACTGAAGTCTGGAATTGTTGTAATATTTAAAATCATCATTTACAGATCTGTACGTAGGTTCACTTTATAAAAGGAATGTATACACGCAGGTTCACTTTAGAAAAGGCGCGTATACATGCCAGTTATGCATATCAAAACAACGTATACATCTTAAGTTTGATTTGCAGATTTGTACGTAGGTTTTCCTTGAGAAAGGTGCGTATATATGCAGGTTCGACACAAGGAAGTAGCATATACCTTGTAAAATTTGTTTTAGCTACTTCTGTTTGCTGTTGCAGTGTTATGGGTTTTGGCTTGGGTTCTGGTTACAACATTCTAAAAAATCAGATTGAAGGGTTGTCAAAGTGATTGATTGGTTCAGTTGTGAAAAGGAGATTGGTTGATGCATATATATTTGATGATTGAATGATGATGGATCTAGTCTGAAAATCTATGAAACGTGGTCCCTGGAAGAAAAGAGAAGGTTGTAGCCTTCTGTAGGCTAGCACCTACGTACTAGTAAACATATCAGCTACTACAAGAGCTAGGGGGTTGTAACTCCCTTCCAGGAGAAGCTAGAGAATGAGAGAAGGTTGTAGCCTTCTATAAGTAGAAACTTGTGTACTAGTATAAGTCTACACCAGTACAAAATTGTAAAAAGAAGTTTCTTATTATTAAAAATATAGAGACGATTGCAGCAGGTGATTTTCACCCACATTGGGTTTCCACCTTATATCTTGTGTGCATATGTGTGATGATTTGTTCTGTTTTACTACACCTGTTTACTGTTTATATGGTTAATGAAGTTCTGATGCACTAATGAATGACCAACATATGATGGATTAACTGAATCATAAAGTTACTGGATATACGTTAGTTGCGTTAACTATAGTTGTGTGTACATGCGGTTTCCCTTAACTGAAGTAGTGTATATGAATCAAAGTATGAAATGAAAATTTATTATTGATTTGCTAATACTGATTCACCCCCCCTCTCAGTATTATTTCCAACACTCAATGTACTTTGTTTGATAAATTATCAAAAAATGGACTTTAAATTTTAGGACTTCATGCTAGATTATTCTGCCTGAGTTTAGAAATGGTTTTTTGTCAACATTTTTTTCTTGGATTAGTCTATATATATTATATGTAATATGTTGAGGCATCCCATATATGTTCCCCAACTACATGCCAGCGTAGTGCGAGAGGGTCTATTATACATGGTCAGGCTCATGATAGATCATGTAGCCCAACAAGAGTTTGTGTTCCCCTAGTAGATCATGCCTTTGATGCCAGTTGGAGTGTCAGAGGTAGTGTTTATGTCTCTATTGATGTCCATGCTTGTACATCTGGTGGACCATTTTCATCCATTTCAGGTACAACCCCTACATTTTTAAATTCTCTTTAAACTTTATGTGTTTATGTATTGAAATTGTCTTCAACTGATGTGTTTGAATTTAATGTATATTTTATTATGATTCTAGTTTGTTAATTATATATACGTTAAATTATGTTTATGATTTACAGGTCCTTAGTAGGCCGAAAATTCCCACATAGAAGGAGACACCACCGGTCCCAACTAAACCTCCACACCCCACAGTTCCGAGAACACACAATACACAAAACAACCACCCACCACGAGCTAGAAATATGCACCTGCCTTGAAGCAGCCACCCACAATCCCCATTAACTAGAGCCCGATATTGTTGCTCCAATGACTCCACCCAGCAACACAGAAGCTTGTGAATGGACTGAAGAGGACCACCACTACTCCCACATTCCAGAAAAAACTAGTTCCCACCCGAACTGGACTGAAACCATGGAAGTTGAAACATAAACAATATAATACCACCACAAATAGATAACAATACCTTGTTTTCTTTGCACACTCATAGTGACAAAGCCCAATTCAGAAATTAACAATGACACACACCTTAAAGAAGGTGAGGAAATGCTTATGGCGATGTCGTCCCCTTGCCAGGACAAGGGAACCTTTGCAACTCCCGCTTCTTCCCATAATGCCCACACCATAGACACCAATACTCTCTCATATGAAAAATTCCCAACGAACACCCCTGTCACCCTCCATAATGTTTAGACTCTCGCCACCACCCTCGAGACCCAAGGCGACAAGAAACCTCATAAGCCAAAATTTACTCTCTCCCATACTCAAGGTGTTATGGGAGAATGGGAAGGCCACCCCACACACCTGAGGCCACATGCCTAACATGAACGCCCACGCGTTCCCTCAGGAACGCCATCCTCTCTGCTTCTCACCCCCATCGTGTTTATTTAACTATTATTTAACTATAACATCACATAGCTATATATTATAGTTCTATACATAAAATATATAACATAGCACAATTTATAGCTATTTAACTTAACATAAAATATAACATGTTACAACATAACCATAACTATAGTTCATAACATTATATATATATATATATATATATACTAATATATATATATATATATATATAATATATTATAATAATATTTATATATAGAATATATAATATATATATTATATTATATATATATATAAACAAATAATAACACTATACATTCACAACACAATATATATAAGTGTTGATAACATCAACATATCTATAATTATTTAACATGTATAGAGCATAAGTTAAGTTACATAGCACGCATATAAATAACGTAATAACTATTGTCATAACTACCGTAACTAATATACTTATTTAATTATAACTCATATTATTTTAGCTAGTTATAAAGTTAATAAATCATATCACATGCTATAATATTTGATAGTCTTTTAATACTTCGTTTATAACATACATAAAATTTTCTTATAATTTAAATTTTTTATATCTACGGTATATTGTTAGAATTTATCATATTAAGAAACACAACAGAAATTCAGTTAACACGAACATAACATAGTTTTTATAATTATTTACATTAAACTGCTTCTCTTCGTCTCTCCTCTTCTCTCGTCCTCGCTTCTCTCCTCTCTCTCATCTATATAATATAATATACTATAATATAATTTGAATTATAATTTTTATAGGCTTAAATGTTAAATAATTATAAAACAGAGCATGTCACATATACATGATGACACATAAACTCATTAGAAACTAGTATAATTATAAAATATAGAATATATACCATTTAACTATATATAATATATATTATTATATATTATATATAATAATAATTTTATTAACTATTTAAAATAACATAACTTGTTATTTAACTTTTAACATAACATGAAATTATATATATGAAATTGTTGAAACATGAATATGTGTGTGTGCTCATGTTTCAACAATGCATTATTGATCGGTCCTGGAGTACAACTACTTCTTCTTGGCGAAGAGCTCATCTTCCTCGGACGTAAGGAAACATGTTAACAGCCCAAGACACAAAGGCATCTGGTAAGAGTGAAAGTTAGCCCCCTTACAGACCACTAGTGGGTTATTCAAGGTGGCATGGTTCTCCTTGATTAACGATGATGAGTCAACCTGCATTTGTGGTTAGCAGCCATAGATGGTTGTCCTCACTATTGGTTTGACAAATGAGTTATGATAGGTTTTCCCACCTATTGAAAAATAAACAATGCATCATTGATAGATAAATTAAATCCATCATTAAAAACTGCATTTGGTCTAGTGAATAAAAGAATTTAGACTCCTTTCTAATTTGTACCTTATTGTTTCATTACGTAGTGTGTTGTACAAGAAACATTGTCTTCATGTTCTTGCACCTAATACATGACATGTGTCAAAGTCAAACATTAAGAACATAAATTCTATTGTAGTAGTTGGTTGGCATGAAATTTTATTAGTTTTTAAATAGGTTTATTTCAATTTTTTACATATATATTTACATACAGTTGCACTATGAATAAAATGCATTATTTAGAAACAACAAAAAGTGCGAGGGTAGATTTGATCACTTCTTTCGATTGTGTTTACATGGAACTCAATGTACTTTGGTTGATAAATGATAAAAAAAAATGGACTTTAAATTTTAGAACTTCATGCTAGATTATTCTGCTTGAGTTTAGAAATGGTTTTTTTATCAACATTTTTTTCTTGGATTAGTCTGTATATATTGTATGTAAAATGCTGAGGCATCGCATATACGTTCCCCAACTACAGGCCATCGTAGTGCGAGACAGTGTCTTATATGTGGTCAGGCTCGTGATAGATCATGTATCCCACTAAGAGTTTGTGTTCCCCTAGTAGATTATGCCTTTGACGCCAATTGGAGTGTCAAAGGTAGTGTTTATGTCTCTATTGATGGCCATGCTTGTACATCTAGTGGACCATTTTCACCCATTTCAGGTACAACCCCTACATTTTTAAATTCTCTTCAAACTTTATGTGTTTATGTCATGAAATTGTCTTCAACTGATGTGTTTGAATTTAATGTATATGTTACTATGATTCTAGTTTGTTAATTATATATATGTTATTTTTTTTTATGATTTATAGGTCCTTAGTAGGCCGAAACTGAGGATCAGAGTGCAACATTGATCCCTCTGTGGGATGATGCTGCAACTCAGTTCACATTAGATGATGTTATGAACCGTCATGCACAGATCACATCAGAGATAAAGAATATCCCTACAAATTCATTGATTCACATTGCATTTTATTTGATGTTGGATAGCATGACAAGGTTAATCGAGACATATACCAGAGGCTGGGCTCACATAGCCACACATTACAGTTCATACATAGGGTCAGACCCACATAGCCACATATTACAATTTATACATAGGGTAAGGAGGCATGAGGTTAGAGGCCCAAATTCTTGGGAGGTGGTGAAAGAGGCCACCAGGAACATTGATGTTCATGGGGGGTTATTCACCATCCCTTTGGATCACCCTGTCAGACATAAAGGTCCAATCCCACTGAGATATTTTAGTAATGTTCATGCAACCACTTTCATGTATGATAGATTTATTGGAGCTTGGGGCAAGTTCCCCAACCATGACCAGGTCACATTTTATTTTTCTAATCATTTATATGTTGAGTTTGTGTTACATAAGAGGCTGGATTAAAGTGATACCAGATCTCATTTTTATGGCACTAGTAGGGGAAGTACCTATGAGCGCGAGGGGGCTTGTAGGGACCCTATGCATGTACCACCACCTATGATATTCTTGCCACTATCGTCTCGGAGCATGGTATTACCTAGAGAGCTAGAGGAGTTGTTGCGGCTCGGTGCTGAGACACGAGAGACTATTGCAGACAACATGCGAGCGACATTGGCTAGTACACATGTTGCATTTCATGGAGAGATACAAAGACCACCACTACTGCCTCGTGACCCACCAATTCTTTTATATGATGATGCATTTCTCGCGAGTTTAGCCTTTGATCAACTTTTGACACATACATGTATGTATCGTGATGCCATTCATGAGACTCGGAGGGTTCATGGCCCACGTGACACAAAATAGGTACATTTTTCTACAAAACGTTTAACTCTTATTGTCAAATTATGCATAATTATTTATACTGAAATTTCTAGTTCACATTAGATTGCATAATTTATATTAATAAGTTCATGATAGTATGTAGATGCGTCTTAGCTACATCAATGAGCTTACGAGGTCATCCGAGGGGGCAGTTGATCATCCAAGGCATCCTCGACCATAGCACATTTCCATGGATGCTCCTCCACCTCCACCTCCATATTATAAGATAAATAATGTGGAGGAGATTCAATACGTACAACCACATGGACCAATAGTTGAAGTAAACTTATTTATTCCTAAGAATTCAACATTTTCTTTTTTTTTAAGTTACATAAATATGTTAATTAATTTGTAGACTAATTATAATTTGTCCTTGCCATTGTGTATGCAAGCCCATATGCACAGTAATGTTGATGCCACTGTTATGTGGAAACATGAGTGGGATGCTAGATTTAGAGGCACTGATGATGCAAGTCCATCAATGCAGGCCCCAATCATCGAGCCATAGGAAGAGGGAAACGAAGCCCAGATTCATGATCAGACCCCCATCCTATCGGACTTGCATTTGGACTCGACTAAGATTAGTAGATTTATGTATATATGTTTACAATTAAAAATGTGATTCAATATAATTTATTTTCATATTATTTATTTTGTACAAATAATGATCTAATTAGTTTGAATTTTAATGTGCTATATTGCAGTACCATCTTGTGGACACTTACCTTGCACAACATAACTCACATAGGAGTTTTGGTGGTACTTAGAGTGTCATAGATTGTATATTTTGAGGCTCATTTCATAGGGCATATTAACATGTGCGATATAGAATTTTTATATTTTCATACATGGAAAATTTATGGATGCACATCATGGACATTATTTTAGTTTATGGATGTCAATTATTTCAGTTTATGGATGTTCATGTGATATTAATAATTTGTATATATTTTCATATGGATAATTCATTGATACATGTATTCACTATTTCAATCCATGGATTTGTATTAATCTTGTTTATGGATGCTCATTAATGTTTGAAGTTTAAATGGATCTATTAAAATTATTTTGCTAATTTAATCATTTTTCATTATACTATAAATTTTATTAGTAAAATATGTGTTTAATTATGATTTCTAGTTCCATAGACTAAAAAAATAAGTACAATCTTACAAGTTATGATGTAATTTTTGATACTTAAAATGAACTAAAATATATCATGTATCAATTTAATATTGAACATGGAAATAACTCCAATCATGCTTCTAATTGGCTTGTAGAAAATGTCTTTTAGTGAAATCATCTTATTACAATTCAATTTCAAAACTAAATTATTTGAATTATAAAGTCATATGTATTATATGTGTGTGTGTGTGTGTATATGTGTGAAAATGTTTGTGCTTCACTCATATACCACAATGTTTGGACAACTTTTAAAAGTATTTCTATAAATTTCTTATCTCAACGTTCAATTAAAAAACACAAATATGATTGAAATAAGTTTTATTCAATTTTAATATTAAAAGATGTCACGTAAACAACAAATAGGTTTTATTCAACATTATTTATTTTGAGATTATGTACAAGAGCTTAGTCATAACATGATATAAGTCAACCCTATTGAAATTTAATATATAAGTCAAACAACAATAAATGACAAAATTTCTGTAATTTTATATAATGTTATCAACTTTCCTAAATTTACAAGTAGTTATCCAAATATTTCAATCAATTACTTATGATGGAAATTTAAGTTTTATTCAATTTTTAAAAACTTAAATATGATTGTAATAATTTATATATTCAATTTTAAAAGATGTGGAGATGTAAAGGTTACAAATACAAGTTTCAATGATTTTATTTTGTTTGAGGTTATCTACAAAATCTTAGTTATAATGCACATTGTCAATAATGTTTTTTGTGCTTACTCTTAAACCAATGCACAATGTTAAACTAATTACCTTGAAATTAATGTATGTCATATATATAGTTATATCATTTATTATAAATCAACATCTTCACTGAAATCAATACATCTAATGCAAACAATCAAATAGGATGAGAAATCAACATCTACACTAAAATCAATGCATCAAATGAAAACAGTCAAATAGGATTAGAAATCAACATCTGCACTGAAATCAATGCAACTAATGCTTCAAACAATCAAATAGGATTAGAATCAACATCTACACTAAAATTAATGCATCTAGTACTAGTAATCATATAGGATTAGGAATCAACATCTACACTTAAATAACTGCATCTAATGCAAGCTCAATCAAACAAGAATATAAATTATCATCTTTAATGAAATGAATGCATCTAATGAAAGAAATGAAATAGAATTAGAAATAAACATCTACACATAAATCAATGCATCTAATTTGCAATAAATCAAATAGGATTAGAAATTAACATATGTATAATAAAACCAATGCATCTAGTGAAAGAAATTTTCTCCCCTTTCTCTCCCCCATCCTTCTATATTGATCTCTCCCTCCATCTCTCCTTCTTTGTCTCTCTATCTCACCCCCAGAAACACATACACTCTCTCTTCATATCTATATATATCTCCCTCCCTCCCTCTATCTCTCTCTTCTTCCCTCTCTCCCCCTTCCATCTATATCTCTATCTCCCTTTGCCTCTCCTTCTTCATCTCTCTATATCACTATGCAGACATAAACATTGTTTCTCCATATTAGTCTATATCTCCCTCCCTCTCCCTATCCCCCCCTCCCCATCTCTCTCTCTCTCTCTCTCTCTCTCTCTCTCTCTCTTTTCTCTCCCTTTGTCTCCCCTTCTACCTCTCTTCCCTCCTACTATCCTCTCTCCCTCTCTCCCCATCTCCCTTGTCATGCCATCACTCTCTCTTTCTCCATCTCCCTTTCCACTCTCTCTCTCTCTCTCTCTCTCTCTCTAGGTCTTGAACTTCTTCCTTCCCTATCTTTTTCTCCAACTCCATCTCTTGAGCCTCCTCTCTTTCTCAAAGACTCTCCCCTCCTCTCCCTCTCTCCATATTTGTATCCCCCTCTCTCTCTCTTACCCTTCTCTCCCACTCTCTCTCACTCTATATTTCAAAACTTTCAAAATACTTTGACAATTAAAATATAATGATTATATTATACTATATATATATACTATATATACTATATACAATATATATATAAATATAAAATATATATATATATAATATATATATATATATTTTGATGTCGTACAACTCTTTAATTTTTTTATATAATACATATTTAAAATTCAAGATTTCAAATGTGTGTTGTACATTCACCTGGAGGGAAAATGATAATTTTCCATGGAAATATTATCTAAATTTTTCCAAAATATTAATGTTCCAACTACCTCCATCAAACATACATAGAGTGCTTCATGTCTTCCAATTGAAATTGTTCAGGTTTTATTTCTTTAGGTATATTTACATTATGATTACTTCAGGATTTTAAAACTATTATATATTTTATTATGTTAGAGTCATAAAAAAAAAAAATAAGTTAAATAAAATTAACATATTGAGTGAGCTTGTATGACTCTTTTTGTGTTAATTACTCTTTTGCTAACGCCTACAATGTACATCAACCACATATATTAATG
>APFE030358493.1:0-34675 GCA_000404065.3 Pinus taeda | reverse complement strand
ATTGAGATATTTAAATTTCAAATTTAGGCGCTCGATCGAGACTCTCAAGTCCTAAAATCAACAATTATAGCACCCCTTCTAGAAAATTTCTTGCAACTCCATTTTGTAACCTAGTGGACTTAGGGCTAAATTGTTCTTGAGATGGCAGAGTTGATTACGTTGGATTCATGAAGGAATCCTCTATCCAATGGCATATGATTTTGAGATTTTCGTATTCATGTGATATTTTCATCTAATTTCTTTTAAACATAATGCTTGATTTTGGTTTTCACTGTTTTAAAGAGGTTGAATAAAAAATCAATATTGTAAAATATACACAACAAAAGAATTTCAAAAAATACCAATATATTCGTTTATGAGTCCTCTTCAAAAGGATGCTTTTGCTTTTTCAATCTATTTAAATAGCTGAAAAAAAACCTTATGTGAACACATGTTTGCAAAATGCGATTGAAATATTACTTCGCTTACTTCGAAAAATAATAAAAAATATTTTTTCATAAAAACAAAATTAATATGAAAAAGTTCTCTCTGTGTGTAGATCTTGCTCATATTTATATATATTTTAAAAATTACATATTTTAGAATAAGTTATGCTACGTGAACACACACATACCTCTTAAGATATGTGAAAATTTGCAAGCACAAGCATTTAATTTAATGGAAAATTGACATATTATACGACACTAAATATTTTTGAAAAAATATAATTAGGAAAACAACATAATTATCCACAATGTCTTTTTACTCTGAATCAAAATCCACAGTGCTTATATGAATTTTGAGGGCTTCAATTCGATAAAAGAGGAAAAACTTGAAATTTCATTGGCACATTTGGCCCAAAAGTGTAACCCATCTTCATGCTTTTACCTGTATTTATTATTGTGATATTCATTCAATTTGGTGGTTATGAAAAATTAGTACTTTTATCTTTAATAAGGGGATTTGGCTACAACATTATGGTGTTGTTTGGTGTTTGATTACTCTTTTTCAATTAGTTTTATAAACAGTTGTTATGCATGTATCAACTTACCATCGTTTGTATTTCAATTGACCTCATTTCTCTCTCTACCAAGGTTATTTCTTTTGATTCATCCTTTCTCTCTCTTTCTCTCGCTCGTGCCAAGTCATCATTTCATGCATTTTGCTCACATTGACATCCTCCAAGAAAACATGACAAATGTCCTTACTTGATATCTCCATTTAATAGTGATATTAACCTCTCCCATTAGAACTCCACTAATTAGAGTATATTGTTAAAATTTAAGCCTCAATGCTCTTCCTATTTTGGGGTTTAAGTCCTCTAGTCTAGAGCCATGTTGCTAATAAGAAGTGGGATCATGGTACTATGAATCCATGGTGACTAGGATGAATTGAATATCATAGTTGGCATAGTTTGTACATTCTCCCAACCTTCCCCATTGGCATTGTCTTGTGATTCACCTTGCCCTATGACAAGTTTTGCAAAATTGATGTCCTAACCATATTTTTGGATGGTTGCCATATAATTCCTACATGTTCTACCAACTCCCTTTAGACTAAAAGGAACCTAATGATAATGTGTAGGACAATAGAAATAATGAATTTTGAGAGTGTAGGGCTTATGTTTATCAACCACTTTAGCCATGTGTAAACTTATTTTTTGATATATACTTAATTTAGCTTAGCTCCTTGCAAAGAAATGTTCATGAAGGATATTTGAAATTCTATTTTGTATGATATATTGATTTAAGGTTACTTAATCGAGGTGTAAGTTTGTAAATGAAAGAAGAGACTAAGCTTCATAATGAATGAAATTAAAGTCGTTACAAGAAATTAATGGTTTTGATATTATTTATTTTAGTATCAAACATTGAAATTAAAGTGATATATAATGTATTTATTCTTGTGATATTAATTTGCTCTAGTGGTTGTGACACATTAGTATTTTTATCTTAAATAAAGGGGATTTGACTACCAAATCCTTTGATTGTTTGGTGATTGATTACTCTTTTTCAACTAGTTTTATAAAGAGATGTTATTAATGTATCACATTTCCAGTTTTCATTGCAAGTGGCCTCATTTCTCTCTTTGTCAAGGTTCTATCCTTCATTTCATGCTCTCTCTCTCTCTCTCAAAGCCATCATTTCATGCATTTTTCTGACATTGACATCCTCTAAGTAAACATAACAAAATTCCTTTCTCGATATCTCCATTTAATAATGATATTCATCTCTCCCATTAGAACTACACTAATTAGAGTATATTGTTCAAATTTAAGCCTTGACACTCTTCTTCTTTTGGGGTCTAGGTACTCTAGGCTAGAACCAGGTTGGTAATAAAAATTGGGATCATGGTACTATGAATCTGTGGTGACTAGGATGAATTGAATCTCATATTTGGCATAGTAACTACATTCTGCCAACCTTATTAGTATTGTCTTGTGATTCACCTTTCCTTATGACAAGTTTTGCAGGCTTGATGTCATATCCATATTTTTGGATGGTTTCCTTATAATCCTACATGTTCTCCCAATTCCCTTTGGACTAAGAGGAACCTAACAATAACGTGTAGGATAATAGCTATAATGAATTTTGAGAATGTGGGGCCTATGTTTTGTCAACCAATTTAGCCATGCATAAACTTATTTTTTGACATCTACTTGATTTAACTTTGCTGCTTGCGAAGCCATGTTCATGAAGGATATTGGAAATTCCATTTTATCATTTTCCTCAATGATTTAGAATTGTTGTTAATGAGTATTTAGAGGTGGAGTTATATGTGAAAACTGTGATTGTATTCACATGATTTTGAAAGTTGTGATTGCGGAAATAATTACCTTAATCTTCTTAAAATACTTCTTAATATTTTATCAATGGGAGGTAGAATTATTCTTGATCATTTCCTACAAGGGCTTAAAAATTTCAACAAAATCATATATTATTAAATGCACTATAAAATTTATCTTACCAAAGAAAGACTACAGTAATATCTTGTTATGTGCAACCATGATCTATGTTATGGATTTAATCCTCCTTATCTACTTGTATCCCTTCTTTTAAAATGATTTTCATTCTTTTGTTGAAAAAATGCATTTATTTGGATTTAGGCAATTTTGCTACTTTATGCAATGCTGAAATATTGGGTTGAGATTATGGATATGGTATACATGATTCTTATAGAATATCATTATGTCATCCATGTATACCACCACACTTTTATTGGTCTTCCATTTTAAAGTAATGTTCTTTTCATTCTAGAATGTTGTAGCTATTTTGATCAAACCAAATGGCTTTCTCTTACACGTGAAAGTACCCCACTTAGTGGCAATTTAAATTTTGTGGTATTCTTTCTTAATCTGTACCATGATTATATCTTGAAAATTTGCCTATGAGGGACATCATTTTAGAGCTTATTACCAATTTATACTTGTCATATAACATAAAGGGGGAAATCATATTTTTGGATGCTTTATTAAAATTTCAAAAATCAATACTAGTCAAATTTCCTTCCTTTTTTCTTTCACTAGGATAAATGAGGGAAATAGTAAATTCAGTATCAACCAATGTGTGCTTAATTTGAGCATTATTACATTTGACTTGGATGCAAAAAAGGGAGGCATGATTGGGTCTCCTTTTGGTATGGCTTTAGGGTGGAGCCTAGGACACCTAGGACTCTCCTCCATTATTAGGTCATTGGAGAGGATAAGGAAAGGTGAAATGAGAGTTACACTTTAATAACCTTCAAAGGCCACCATGAGGGTGAAGGAGGTTGTGCATTTTTGAAAACAACGTTGAGGGTAGTTCCCTCATAGTTGAAAGTGCAAGATCCCCAAAGGAGGTCCAAGGGTAGTGCCTTGCTAAGCTAAAACCGATTGGAGACTAAGATAGCTATCAATCTACCTTTTCATTAAGGGCTCAAAGGGTGGAGGAAGGAAAGAAAAAAGGAGGAAGATTACACTTGAAATAGGGTGAGGTTGATGGGAATACCTTGGTAAAGTCACCAAAATGTTGCATATTAGGGATGGAGAACTAATATACTACAAACACCACCAATAAATAGGAAAGAAATAGTGGACTCACCATTCAAGTTTAGCGGAAACTTGAAAAACATTAGGGAGAGTGTTGGGAGAGAGTCCCCTGGGTCAAATTTTGGAATTAATTTTTTTTATAATTGTAAAGTCTCCGCATTTTTAGGAAATAGAGTGCGAAGGTCATAAGAGTCAAAGGGGATTTAGTCTTGTAGTTGGTTAGAAGATAGGAAGTTTTGAGACCCGCCCATGGTCCACGGACCATGGTATTGTAAAAGAAAATGTTATATATATATATATATATATATATATAAGAGTCATAGAGAGTTTGGGAGATAACTTATAAATATAAAATCATTGTATGGGTAAGTGAGCAAAGGAAGGAAAGTATGTTTCCTGTACTTAAGCAAAGTGGAAGGCTCCTGCAACTAAGTGCGCAGAGACCTTGGTAAGTCCACAAGCTGAGTACATGGGCCCTTGCAGCTGAGTGCGTAGGGGAGAAGAGTCTATAACTGTAATAATACACCTAATAAAGACAATTTTGAGCCATGATTTGTGTATCTATGCATCTGTAATTACTTAGGTATTATCGTTCTGTATCTGAATTTATATGAATGAATGCTTATTGAATGCACGAAAGTAGTAGATCATATTAATTTAAGGATGTTATGAATGTTTGAAGGCCTTCACGAAGGTATAGATTCTGTTGATACGAATTACTGCAATTATCTATTTTGGAAGGATTAGGGTTCACGAAGACTGAAATAAGCCCTAAAAACCGCAGGAACCCATCACACTAACCTCTGGATGCAGAAAACTGGTTTTGTCATCCCCCAATATTGCTTCGGGTGAGACTACAGCATGCACTACGCAGGTTTTTTTGAAAGGCCAAGTAGTTTAGAGTTTTGTTGGTTGGCACAATTAACATTGAACCTGGGTCAGGACCTATCAAGCCAACAAATGGTTCTGTTGCTGGGTCTGAGATCTATCTGAGGAATGTGTGATAAGTGGTTCCCCACTAAGAAAGAGATTGAAAAGTGGATAGATTGGAAACTACATGCGCTTGCATCTCAGGAAAATAGGAATCCACGCCTATCAAAGGAAGAGTGGCTGAATAGATACTTATTCATAAACGAACACAAGATATTCTTTTGATTTTTTCCGTAGATATTTCTCAGAATATGAACAACCAAGCGTTCTTGCAGAAGCACGTGGAGTAGTAGGAGAGAATTATGCAGGAAGAGCGATTGCATAGAAGATCCTGCGTGTAGGGCTTTGGTGACTAACAATGAATAAGCACTCGCAAATATATTGTAGGGAGTGTAATGCTTGTTATAGGATGGGGAGACCATCGCAAACAGATGATTTACCATTAAATCCTCAAATAACCTTGTAGGTGTTCGATAAATGTGCTATAGACTTTGTGTGTCCAATTCAGCCACCAAGGAAAAAGACTAGGGCGCAATACATTATTACAACGATTAAATACATGACACGACAGGTGGAGGCACAATCGGTAGAGGAATGTAGCGGAGCTACTAATGCAAAGTTCATATTTGAGTTTATTTTGTCTCAGTTTGGCTGCCCTAAAATTCTAATGAGTGATAGGGGCACACATTTCTTAAATGAAACAATCCCTGGGATGCTTGAGGAATTCCATGTATATCATCAAAAGAGTACTCCATATCACCCTCAAGCTAATGGTATGGTATAAACCTTCAAAAAAATATTGGAGAGCGCCTTGATAAAGGTTTGCAACATGAAGCAGAATGACTAGGGTGTGCGCATACCAATAGTCCTTTGGGCGTATAGGACCACTTGTAAAAAGTTTACCAGCCAAACCCCTTTCCAACTGGTATATGGGTAAGAGGTGGTAATGCTCGTGGAATATATTGTGCCAAGTTTGAGGATTGCAACATTGATAGATATGGCTGATCGTGATACTATGGAGGAGTGTCTCGCGTAGCTCGTAGAACTAGAAGAAGACCATTTCCTAGTAGGGTTTCATCAATAGGTACAAAAGGATCACAAAAAGGCATAGCATGATCACCATATAAAATAATGCACTTTCCAAATTAATGATCCGGTATTGTTATATGATAGTAAATTAAAAAAATTCCCTGGGAAGTTTCAAATGCATTCGCTGGGACCCTATGTTGTGAAGGAAATTACGGATGGTGGCGCAATTTAGCTCACGAAGCTAAACAAGGAACTATTTCCAAGAAAAGTCAATGGTAGTCGATTCAAGCTATACAGGGATGATCCCACCCCTACGCAACGACTATATGATGGCGTGATAGTCTTACGACTCCATTTAGCTGTAAGGAAGTATAAGACTGTAAAATACATTGCCCAAAAATTGGAAGGTTAGAGTAAGGAGGTGCGTGATGGACCTTCTGGAGGCAACGTAGCTCACTTTGCTCTGGGCTACAAAGGACCCCACATGCATCACTGAGGAGAAAATATTCTGGGTTCTATTCGAGATGTATTTTCAGACAATGATTAGCCAAAGGTCGAGGCTGTCACCCACACTCTATGCCCAATACAAACCCATATCTGGTTTCAGGGTAGATTTCCACAATCTGCATGTTCACACAAGGAGGGATCCCTGGAAGACATGGCACAAGTTTCCATAGCTGGGATCGTAATAAAGTGGCCAAGTGAATGGGTTACCCCATCAGATGCTGGCACAGGTAAAAGTCAGGCCGCGAAGGATACCACCACGTAGACGATGGTAACAGAGAAAAAGAAGGAAGCACAGAAGGCTTCTACCCAGGAGAAAGATGTGTAATAGAAAGAAGTTGATGCCAGAGTAAAGGAAGCAATAGAAAAATAGCGAGTAGAACAAGGGACCACAATTTCGCGTGCCACCATCGATGTTGAAGAGTCACACACACATAAAATGCTAGAGCGGGAAGAGACCGAGGAAGAGTAAAAAGGGGGTGCGGAGCTCAAATCCCGCTTCACGGTAAAGAAAGGGAAGAAACATACATCCATAGGGCCATGCAAGAAACTAAAGTTTGATCAATTAGCTGGTGAAACCCCTTTAGTCCTTACTGAAGGGGACTTGGATGAGATCGGGGACATCGTCTGAGACACAACGACTGACCTTTGGGACCATTTCGAAGAACAATACTAGTAGGCACTGGGAAAGGTTTAGCAAGATCTCCGTGAGTTGTAAATCCAAACAGGAAAGTTACAGGCTAGCATGGGACGGCAAACAGGGTGGAAGTGAGTATGCATCAAGCGAGCACATCAGTTTTGGATACAAACAAAACTTTGGATCTCCATGTAGTTCAGTTACCAGATGGAGCCCTACGCATTAAGATAGAAGAAGTAACGACCCAACTACTGCAGATGAAGAATTTGGGCTTAAAAAATGCGGCACTCCCTATCCAGATCCTGCGTGAGCTACACCAGGGTGTATTTGATGAATTATGGATTAGGGAGTAGGGTGTGCTGCTAGTAATCAATGAAGTAAAAATGAACAGCCAACAAATTTTTTAAGAGAAGGCACAAGCCCTGAAGGAGATAGAGGAAATCATTGCACAAAGCCAACAATTAGAGGCATCCATTGCATAGGCTTGTAGTGAGATGCCAAAGCTTAATATTTCGGCCGAAGTATCTTCCGCAAAGAAGATCCAAAAGTTGGCCGTTGTAGTAAAGGAGTCTAAGGACGAAATTGGTCGCGTTCGATTTGAGCTGTAGTTACATATATCAGAACTGCAATTGAAGCTGCAACCCACGACTCCTCAAGGGGTTCGAGAGCAGCGCAGAGCTACTATCAAAGAGGGCATGTCAACTTTAGAAGAAGCTGTCAAGGGTTGAACTGAGCTATTTGAGCTAGCCATGGAGTTATGGACCTCATTGCAGGAGGATTCGACTCTGCAGAAGATTGGCATGGACATCAAGGAAAAGCAGAGGAAGTTCGATGAAATTCGATCGGCTGCGCGAACACTAGTGCCAGTACAATGGTTCACCTGGTTGTAAGAAGACAAGATGATACAAAATGAAATTGATGAGTTGTGCCACAAGGAATAAATTCTCATTGCATGAACAAAGCCATGGATTGATAAGGCCAGCCAGTTGACTCTGTCAGTACAGAGTAAGCTTAAGGGAATACAACATATTGAGAGGACCATGGGCCTTATAGTTAAAGGCCCCACTACTGAAATTCTAGTCGAGGAAGTGCAGTAGGCTGCTACGCAGGGAGAAACTGATCTACAGGTTTTGAAGTTGGAGTTCCACGAATTACAAGTAAAGATCGAAGCACCTGCAGAGTGACTCGAGGACGAGTCACAAAATTGTGTTGGGGGCCTGTTGGGACAGGGTTCTCTGGGGTCAAATTTTGGCATTAAATTTTTGTATAATTGTACTGTCTCCACGTTTTGAGGAAATGAAGTGCAAAGGTTGTAAGAGTCAAAGGGGCTTTAGTCCCTTAGTTGGTTAGAATATATGGAGTTTTGAGACCCTCCCACGGTTTGCGGACCATGGTATTGTAAAAGAAAAGGCTATATATAGAAGAGTCACAATGAGTCTATGAGATAACTCATAAATAGAAGATCATTGTTAGGGTAAGTGAGAAAATGCAGGAAAGTATGTTTCTTGTACTTAGGCAAAGGGGAAGGCTCCTACAGCTGAGTGCGCGGAGAGCTTAAAAATTCCATAGGATGAGTGCACAGGCCCTTGCAGCTGAGTGCGCGGGCCCCTACAACTAAGTGCGCATGGGAGAAGAGTCTGTAACTGTAAGAATACATCTAATAAAGATAGTTTTGAGCCATGATTTGTATATCTATGCATCTGTAATTACTTCTGCAGTTTTTGTATTCTCACTCTGTATTTGAATTTATATGAATGGATTCTTAATGAATGCATGAAAGTAGTAGATCATCTTAATTTAAGGATGTTATGAACGTTTAAAGGCCATCTCGAAGGTGTAGATTATGTTTATATGAATTACTGCAATTATCATTTTTGGAAGGATTAGGGTTCGCGAAGACTGAACTAGGCCCTAGAAGCAGTAGGAACACATCACACTAACCTTTGGATGCAGAAACCTAGTTCTGTCATCCCCCAATACTACTTCGGGTGAGACTGCAACCTGCACTATGTGGGTTGTTGCTGAAAGGGCCAGTATTTTAGGGTTTTGTTGGTTGGCACAACAAACTTTGAACCTAGGTCAAGGCCTATCAAGACAACAAAGAGGAAGGAGAGAAGAGAGAGGGAGGCCATTAGATTAATTATGGTTGTAATATTAATTATTTATCTAGGGATGTAAGTTGATTAGAAAACTTTATTTAATGTTTCTCTTTTGTAATTAACAAAAAATTAACAAAGAAAATGAATGCTAACATTGAGTTGGTTGGTAGTCTTATTTTATAATCTAATCAAACTAAGCGTTGGAAATGAAAGAAAGGAGAAAATGAAAAACTCACTCAAATGAGTATTATTTTCAGTGTTGAAGCTTATTAGGTTTAATACGAGAGTTATGATAATACTTTCAAAAAGTGTTCCACCTCATAAATGATGCTCCTCGTGCAACTTAACCCTACTACAACACAAACTTGTACCAATCTCTATACAAAGTAATATAATCATTATCTAGCACATATAATGATACAATGATATGTATTAAATGAAAACTTCAATACCTTCTAAGAGGTATGATGCCTCCATTACCCTAGCTATTGAACCTTGATTTGTTTATAGGGTTGAATTATCAAAGATATGAGAGGACTAGGCCTATGAAGATGCCTTATAATGAATCAATAAGCTTTCATAGTTGCAGTCAAACTAAGAGAAATAGATACGTATTGAGGCAATGGAGAATACAAATACAAAAAACTAGATGGATTTTTTAATTACCTTTCTAATTTATATGAAGTAAAGTGAAGTGTCTATACATTAAATTGTCAACCTAGGGTTATGATTCGAGTTATGAGCTACCATGCACTATATATGTAGGTCATATTCCCCACTTTCACTAGTTTATTTAATTTGGATCTATAATTCCAACAATTATTCTTACAAACAATGCTATAAACAATCACACAAGCTTTGTCAATAAACTAATATTGCTATAATGTTGGCAATGAAATAATCAATTAGTCAAACATTTGGCAGCAAAAAATTATCACACCAACATGAAGGAAAATAAAGTGTAGAAAATAAATTTACAATGAAGTAAATGGTAGAAAAGTAAATTCACACCACACCTTAACATAAAGGTAAGTTGTTGAAAAATAAAGTCACACCACATATTAACATAAAGTAAATTGTGTAAATTAAAGCCTAAAGACTACTCTTTCCAAATGTGATCATTGTTTACAACCCAAAATAGTGAATGTGGTTATTAAATGAAGTTTAATTGTTCAAGACGGTTTAAAACTTTTTAAAATAACGTAAATCCCACAAATCCAAATTTGAAATGGAACTCTCTAAAATTAAGGATAAAAAAGTTGATTGATAAAAAGGAATGCAAGTCTTTTGAGATGTAACAAAAATTATAAATGAAATAACAATTCTGATATATAAATGAAGTATAATTATTTCTATCAAAGAAATAACAATTTATAGGAAAATATAAATTACCAAGTTGCTAAAAATTTTAAGTGTAACCTATAAAAAAAATGCGATCAAAATATCAACTACCAACAAGTACTATTCGACATAACTAAATATACAATAGTTCTCATATTTGAGTGGGCCCTACCTCCTTAAATAAAATGTTGGACGTTATACAACAGTAACTCAATCGACTTAACACAACATGAAAAAGGTAGGCAACCAAACTTATATAACTTTTCATTAATTAATAGTCCAATTTTATGAAAGTAATTCTTCAGCTTACACCCCTTTTTAACGATAATTGAGGTATGCCTTTATAGTATCCCATAAATGTATAAAATTAAGGTAGATGTTCTAGACATGCTTGAGAACCCTTGGTTCTCAAGTTGTATTCACAATTACTAGCAACAAACTTGATATAAAGCAAATATAAACTTGGTGTTTTTAAAACTTAAGCATCAATAGTTTTTTTCTTAATCTTAACATAACTATTATCGTGTTAGACTTACTACAAAATATATATTATGTGTGTTTTCATATGCAAATGCGTGATAGTTTATGTGCCATGCTTGCATTTAATAATAAAAAAATATGCCAATGAGATGAGAATCTATATTCTTTCCTAGCTACTTTATTATTTCACCACATGGAGTTCCAAATCCTTAGCGCAAAAGATGGGACTTGTTGTATCTTTGTAAATTTGTATCTGCAATAACCTATAGAGTTTTTATGGAACAAGAGGTTCCACAACATCCTATAGAGTTTTTGTAGTAACCTCTTGAGGTTTTGTAGCACATAGGTGATCCATATTTATGAAGGAACAAAATGAAATACAAATATAAACCAAAACACAGAGATATAACAAAAACATAACTTCAATTCATTAATAACAAAGTACTGAAAATTGTTTACATGTAGAATAGAAATAAACTAGCTCAGGTAATGGTAGCTTGTCTTTGAGAATAGATATAGAGGCTACATGATTTTTGAACCATGTTACAATGAGGATCGAAGGCCTATTTATTATTGAGAAACAATGGAAAACCCTAAACATCTAAAAACCTAACCCTAGGAAATAAAGCACTAAACGTCTATGGTCCCTGTTGGGTTAAATTGATATATCAATTACCCGAGGTCTTAACTTTGGCATATTCTCTCCATTTGATGCATATAATATATCATTACAAATATCTATTTGAGGACTACAACGTTTGACTACAAACCCCTACAATAAGCTACAATTCCTCCCATTTTCCAAAAATGTTGTTTAGGGCCTCAAAATGACTCCAGAAATCCAGGACCAAAAAAATTGTCAAAAATAGTAAATTGGGCTACAATTAAGGAAACTGAAAGAAATAATGGTGGGGTTCCAAGTGGAATAGGTGGGTGGCCATCAATATCCACCTGGATCAATACTCCCCCCTTAGGAAGAAATGGTCCCCATTGCATTGAGTGCCTCCATAAGATGGGGAAACTTCTGTTGAACTTGGTCCCTGGTGAGCTACTTGCCTTGGTGCAGGAGTTGGCCAACTCTGATAACCCGATACAATTGGATATTATGTTGGAAAGTGTTCTTTGTCTTTGTGTCCATGATTCAATCAATTGTGGTTGGTTCCATGCAGTATGGGTTTAGTTCTGTTGGTGTGAGTTATTCTGCAATGTATGATGTGTCTAGTAATGGTGGAAAGTATGGCCGAAAGCAATCCACATTGAACACTTGATGAAAACCAAAGAATGGGGGAATTCTAAGCTCAAAAGAATTGTCTCCCACAACCTTGGTGATAGTGTAAGGCCCATATCAGAATGGTATAAGCTTCTGATGGGCTCCAGTAAGGCATTCTTTTTGTAAAAGCAACCAAACTTTGTCGTCCAAGTGAGACCTGTGTGGCACATGATGTTGATCATGGTGCTTCTTGTAATTGGCATTGGACTTATCCAAGATGTTGTGTACCTGCTGGCGAATGTGTTGGATGCATTCAAAAAACCAAGTTTCTTTATCGGCCTTAGACTATACATGTGTGGATTTTATCTGTATAGTCACATGAGGCACGAAAACATCAATCAGACGCAATGGTTGAAAATGAAAACCTACTTGACAAGGACTGCAACCAGTCGAACTATGGAGAGATATGTTGTAACTATCTTGAGCATAAGGAAGGCTCTCATCCTGGGTTTATGGATGCTTGGATTTGTACATATGTAGTATGTGCACTATCATCCTCTTGAAGACCTATGCCTGGCCATTAGTATGGGGATGGAATGGAATCGACTTGTTGAGCTTAATGTCCAATAATTTCTAGAGGCTCAACCAAAATTTTCTTAGGAACCTACTATCCTTATCTAATATAATGGTCTGTGGGATTCTAAAATGTACCCATACTTATTTAAATAAGAGTTTGGTAATTTCCTTTGTTGTGATACTATTATTACAAGATACCAATATAACCATCTTAGAAAATTTGTCCATGACCAAAAATACACAGTCATTACCATACTTGGTAGAAGAGAGGCCCGAGAGATAGTCCATGGTGATATATTTCTAGGGATGGTTAGGAGTAGGTAAAGGAGTGTACAAGTGATGGGCCTCTAAATTAGACATAAATTAAGGCCACATGCCTCAAGCTAAAACATAAATTAAGGCCTATGACCATCCTTCAGCACATTAAACCTCTCTTTTTGCATTAAATAATTTATTTTTAACTTTAATATATTCATTAGGAAGGTTTATGAATAATTAGATATTTGTGCCTAATATTATTTATTTTTGTGGAATATTATGAGAATATTGGGCAGATTATGAAGATTTGGAGGAGGAGATAATTTGGGGACTTGGTCCCTACTATAGGAGGATTAATAATAAATAATAAACCATCAATATATTATGGAATTATGGCAGAAATTGTGGAACTCCAATGATTGATAAAATCTAGGAATGTGTTCCACGAATCAAGGGACCAGATCCACTAATCAAGGGATTTTGGTGGGGAAAGCTTCCTCCATTCACAGGGAATGATTCCTAATCATTTTGTATAAATACCAAGTCGAATTTTCCTCTAGGGAAAGATTTTCATTAGTTTTCTTGTGGAGAGAACTCGTATTTCTATAGCTCCATTGTATTTTCTTGCAGGTATGTAATTCTATTAATGAAAATAATGAAGATTGGTTCATGTTCAGCTTCTAAATATTGTTCTCCTCCATAGGTCTCTGAGTTTCCTTGGGCTTGGCCATCCCAAGAACTTGAGAACCCTTTTGTATCATTTTCTTTCCTTCTTTTCACTGCTTATTCACATGCATCTCTAGTTTTTATTTATTTCTATTTCTGCATTTAGTATTAATGATTTCTTGTTGTAGAATTGAGTTAAATGGTTGATGTTCTTTTGTAGGATCACAAGCATTATTTCATCCTTGGAAAAGATTTGGAAGTTCATAGTAATCATTGAGCTGCTTGGTTAGTCTTCTTATTTCCAAATCTAGATTGTTGGACCTCCTTTTTAGCAAAGAACAATAAATTTCTGCTATTTTTTTAGAGCATACTAACAAGCTTCCATCACCTCCAATACCCACAAGATTCCATTTCGAACATTTCATTTTCTATAATTAGTTTAGGATTTGACATTAATAAATGTACTCCATTACATCACGACAGTAAAGGAAGGACACATTGTATGCTACGCATATAGTGTCGATACCTCTTAAGTTTGTACGAACCCCGGGTTGATAATTAAATTCAGAAACCTTGGGAGTTGTAGCATTCTTGTTGCAATACCGAGGCTCATCACTTTTTGGCGCCATTATCAGGGAGGTGTCAAAGTATGCATTGTTTTCTTCCCTAGTTGATTCATTTCGTTTTACTTTTTACAAAAACAAAAAAATATTTGCATTAGACATATTTAATTTCAAAAGTAGAAAATTGCATTGCATTATATTTTTCATTAAATCAAACAAAAACAAAAAAATATCCACCACCAATCTCCCCCCCCCCCCCGCCCCCCATTTGATCACATGGTGCAAGTAAGAGCCACATCATCCACTTTACTTTTGTAGGAAGAAGAAGAAGATGGCAAAGAATGTAGAAGAAATGGACGGAGATGATGACAATGAAGAAGATCCTCTTGGATTTCCCATTCAAGATATTGATGGTAGTGTGCACATGAAGAACATCCCTCCATCTTTTCTTCCAAAATTTCATGGTCTAAGGTCAGAGGATCTAAACACCTTTCTCTTTGAATTTGAAATTGTTTGTAGATATTATGGTTAGTTATTAAAAAATCAAAAACTAAGATTGTTTCTAGCAACATTGAATGATAGAGCTCTTAAATGGTTCATGAGTTTAGGGATTAATTCGATAAGATCATGGAATGATATGCAAAATATATTCATAGAAAAATATAAAGATCATGATCTTAAAGAAGAAATATTTAGAATGAATCAAAGAGAAGATGAGAGTCTTGAGGATCTAATAGAGAGGTTCACATATAATGTTAAGAGGGAAAAACTACATCATTTAGGATATGACACACTAAAAACCCTCTTACTTAGAACAATTAGAGATGAGTGGATTGATCTCCTTGATCTCATGAGTAGAGCTGATGTATACCAATTATCATTTGAAGAAATTTGTGAAATATGCAAACACATATTAAGAGGAAAAGCAAGAGTAGGTAAATCAGCTTCAAGATCGGTAAGTCAAGCTAAACTTGGAAATTTGTTTGATGATTTTAAAACATAAATTCTTAGCAATCTAACAAAACAAGTAGAAATGTTAATAATGCAAGATGAAGGAAAAGAAAACGTTGATATTTGTGTTGCAGAATCACATGATGTTAAACATTGTCCATCATTACCAAGGTTGAAGGAATTTTACCAAGAGGACAATGGAGCAAGTCAATTGCCAATGCAACTATGTTATGTAGCTCCAAGAGGACCATGGCAGCCTATTCAATGTGATATGATGCAAGGTCCTAATTCACAATTTCAAGCTTATGCACATCCACCTCAAAGTAATTGGAACACACCATTTCCTTGGCAACATTGGCCATCTCAACCCCAAAATTAATTTTGGCAACAAGGTTGGCAAGGAACTTATGGGAGCCATCCACAATATCCTCAGTATTTTCCTCAAATCATCCATACACAACTCCATGTTATCCTTACCATTCACCTCCACCACACCCACAACCACAACCATATCGATCTCAAATATCCACTCCCACTCAACTACCTGTACCACCATTTTTAAACCCACACATTGAAGTAGCTCAGCCCACTTACAATACTGAGGTACAACACTTCCAAACATCTCCTATTGAGCTCAATGGTATTCACCATAGCTCAGGAAGATTATTACAAAAAGTGATTCTCTTGATGCTAATGAGGGACAACATGCAGAGAAAGAAGATTTGAAAGAGAAGATCAAAGAATCATGGGCCGCACTTGATGAAGAGCAGACAATAAAATCAGAGATTGAGAAATCTCCCTCATGCTTATCATCAAGTCCTCCATGTGTTCAAGAGAAAAATCAGCAAAAGGAGGAAGATTTGAAGGTCATGGAAGAAGAAGACATCCAAGATGATCCAAATCAACAAGTGGACTAGGGGCATCGCAACTATATTGAAATATGGTTCTAGATAGTCACTAAGATGCAACAACACTCTCTTCTTCAATTGTGCTTGATATCATCAAAGTCAAATCATTTGATCTCTCAAATTCAGGTACATGTCAAAGCATACATTTAAAGCCTTCACATCATTTTGTTTGTCATCTTGATGTGCACATGGCTCCATTGGAAGTATTCTTATACTTGAAAGTGATTTTGTTTTTTAGGTAGGGTAGGGTAGAAAAAAATGAAAAATAAAAGTAAAAATCTCAGGTGAAAACCTCCTTGGATTCACCTCAGATTGGCTCATTGATTGAAAACCTCCATGAGGTGGTCAATGGGTTGGAAAAAAGAAAAGATCCTAGGTGAAAACCTCTTTTGAGGCACCTAGGTAGACCTACTAGTTGAAAACCTCATTGAGGTAGCTAGTAGGCCTAGAAATAAAAATAAAAAATAAAAAATCCTTGCTCCATGCATCTCTTTGATGAATGCATGTACTCTCCAACATCTGCAAGCAACAAGAACACATTGGTACAAAAAGGAAAATTGGTCAAGCCTAGTTAAAAGAAGTCAAATTTTGACCTTCTCCTCCTTTTCTCAAATTCTCCAACAAGGCAAGGCCATGCCAATCGATCACCCTCATCTATTTTCACCATCCACCCATCATTCTCAAGCTTCTACCATTCAGTTTGCTTGCTATCCTAAAAACTACAGGATGCTCTGTTCTACTACAAGATACAAAAATACATAGAGCAGAAATTTGTTTTTGCCATAACTTGAAAAACATGCATCCATTTGCCAATTTGTTTCAGGGGGAGATGCATATGGATGATGGTAACAAGCTCAAGCAATTTTAGTAAATTCCAGTGCACATTTTTCGAGATATCAACCTCCATCACCTACAACCATTTTCGTATTTTATCGATATCCATGCATCCATTTAAAAAACCGTTTCATGGGGATATGTGTATAGATGATGGTAACATGCCCAAGAAATTTCAGTAAATTCTAGTGCACGGTTTCCAAGAAATCAACCTCCATCTCCTTCAGCCATTTTTAGTTTTTCTCAAGATCCGTGCATCCATTAACCAAATTGCTTTTATGGGGAGGTGAATAATGATGATGGAAACATGCTCAAAAAGTTTTAGGTAAATCCATTCTACCATTTGGGAGATATGGACAAAACAAGTCGTCCTAAAAACCTACAGGATTCCCTGAGATCCTAAAGGATACAAAACAACACCTATGGGATTGGCAGTGAGCAGTTTTAAAAGGGAAAAACAGAAGTTGGTTTCATTAAGTAGAGTTAAGGAGGGGGAACACATCAACACAGTTAGGATTCATCAACACCCTCTTGTACTAGAGATATTCACAAGGCACAATTGGATGGGTTTCTTTGAAAATTGAGGGGATATGATGATGAAGTAGCCAGAGATTTGCAGTCAGCTTCAACATCGAGATCCAAAGGTCAAAGAAGCTCCTATAGAGCTTAGCAACATCAGAAGGATCATCAACATCACCATCTAACACCTGCACATCAACATCAACTCAGTAGCAACATGCAGATCTCTCCAACAACCATCAGGTATGTATAGGTATGCAATATTCTTGACCTCTTCTCTTAAGCATATTATAGTTAAAAATTTGTTGTTAATGCATGAGAGATGAGGTTTTATAAGCTAAGGATGGGTCAGCAGTCTCAGTCACCTTCAACTAGTTAATTGCAGCTCACTCCTTCACTCATGCAATGTTGAAAAGTCAAATTATGCAGAGTGATGATTTCAAGGAATAAGGACAACAATTAAAAAAAAAAATTATTGAAAAGGTCAAGTCACCACAGCACTCCAAGCCCTCCATCCATTTCATATTCACTATCTATTCATCATTCACTCATCCCATTTTATTCTTGAAAACAAAAAACAAATAGAGCAACCTCTCCATCTTCACAAAGCTACACTACTCCCTTTGAGCCCTAGAATCATCATCCAATCCCTCTTCATCATTTCTCATCACTCTCATACAGTTAGAAGACCCTGAAAGAGGAGGAATGACTACTACAGGAAGGCAGGATATTGCTACAAGAAGGAAGAAATGAACAAATTATGCTAAACCCCAAGATGGAAAATCTTAAAAGAGGCCTAATCTAAACAGAGAACTCCAAGGCCATTAGGCAGTCATCTAGGCCACAAGAGAGAAGAAGAAGGAAAAAAAAGGAAATGAGGCATTCACCATCAAAACAAAACTCAAATTTTAGTGATGAAAATATGTTTCCCAAGAGGTCTCAAATCTCCTTCTAGCTTTTGTCCAAGTCCTAAAAATGGAAAAAAGGCATGAGAGTCAAGTTGAGGGCCTGTCCTAGGCTCAAACTATTATTTATGCTCAAAAAGGGTATCTTGTAGTTTTGACAAGAATTACTACAGGATGTTCTAGTTCTCATCTAAATGCATTTTGATGGTATTAGAGGTGTCCAAATGGCGGAACAAGGTAGCAGAAGGATGATAAGGGTGTAGAAGACCTTGCCAAACTAAAAAATATTTAGGAACCCATCTTGAATAAGGGGAAGAAGGAAAGCTAATGGTCTCAAGAAACAATGATTTTTCTTTGCACAAATATGTTTTTGGGCTTGTCCTTGCAGAACTTGTAGCCAATATTCTTATGCACAAGAGAGAGGCCACTAGGGCCATGGATGAGGCACAATGAGGTCACTAAGTTTCTCAGTGGATGAGAAACACTTTCAGCAGGGGGGTATGATGGGCCTCTAAATTAGACATAAATTAAGGCCCATGCCTCTAACTTAAAACATAAATTAAGGCCTATGACCATCCTTCAGCACATTAAACCTCTTTTTTTGCATTAGATAATTTATTTCTAACTTTAATATATTCATTATGAAGGTTTATGAATAATTGGATATTTGTGCCTAATATTATTTATTTTTGTGGAATATTATGAGAATATTGGGCAGATTATGAAGATTTGGAGGAGGCAATAATTTAGGGACTTGTTCCCTACTATAGGAGGATGAATAATGAATAATAAATCAACAAGATATTATGGAATTATGGCATAGATTGTGGAACTCCAATGATTGAGAAAATCTAGGAATGTGTTCTACTAATCAAGGGACTAGATCCACTAATCAAGGGATTTTGGTGGGGAAATCTTCCTCCATTCACGGGGAATGATTCCTAATCATTTTGTATAAGTACCAAGTCAAATTTTCCTATAGGGATAGATTTTCGTTAGTGTTTTTGTGGAGAGAACTCGTATTTCTGCAACTCCATTGTATTTTCTTGCAGGGATGTAATTCTATTGATGAAAATAATGAAGATTGATGTCATGTTCAGCTTTTAAATCTTGTTCTCGTACATAAGTTTTTGATTTTCCTTGGGCTTGGCCATTCTAGGAACCTCTTAGCCCTTTTGTATCATTTTCTTTCCTTCTTTTCACTACTTATTTACATGCATCTCTAGTTTTTATTTCTTTCTATTTCTGCATTTAGTATTAATGATTTCTTGTTGTAGAATTGAGTTAAATGGTTGATGTAAGTTCTTTTGCAGGATCACAATCTTATTTCATCCTTGGAAATTCATAGTAATCATTGAGTTTCTTGGATTAGTCTTCTTATTCCCAAATCTAGATTGTTGGACCTCCTTTTTAGCAAAGAACAGTAAATTTCTGTATTTTTTTATTGCATACTAACAAGCTTCATTTGAGTTGGTTCCACTTGTATTAGATCACAAACAAATTCTAGTTCATAACAAAAATTACCCCATTTCATTTTCACTTGATTTGGTTAGGCATTTTTTAGATTTACTAGCTCACTAGTTCTCAAATTTCTAGATTTTTGACTAGTAATGTTTTTTTATTTTTTTTGCATGGGTTAACAGAAGTATTTTTGAGTGATTCCACTTGGAATAGGGACCTAAGACATATTATTTAATAAAAAAATTTGGTCCCATCCAACTTGGATTTTATTTTCTTGGTCATTAAACCCTCACCGATTTCATCATTTCACAAGGAAACTTCTCCAAGCTTTTTGAGAAAATCCATCCATCTCCCAACTTTGGTTTTGAGTTTTGAGTGATCCTAGGCATTTTATCAATCCATTCTATCCATAAATCACCTTACCTAATCGTTCCATCACCTCTAGTACCCACATTTTTCTCTCGGTTGTATCCTATAGAAATACAGGGAATCCTGTAGGTTTTCCTATAGTGGCCTGTTTTGAGGCCGAATTGAGGGATAACCCCCAGGAAGCCACACAAGGTCACCTAAGGTCTCCCAAGCCTTCCAACCATCCACCATCATCTCCAAGCCACCTGCCACATCACCAAAAGAGATTAGCTTTCACACTCTCACATGAAAAAAGACAAAAAGAAAAACATATTTGTTTTATTCATTTACATGCACAATAGTAGAAGGTTTGATGGTTTGAATATGCATGCTTAGGATAGTAGGATTGCATACATTTTAACTTAGCATTATTTTGAACAAAGCCTCTTAGCAGTTAGTTAGAAAATGGTGTGTTTTATCATTTGATTTTAGTCTCTTTCCTTGTACTTTCTTTCTTGCAATAGGTTAAGGTTCCATTTTAAACATTTAACTTTCTGCAATTCATTTAGCATTTGACTTCAGTACATGCACTCGATTACATCATGAAATCAAAGGAAGGACACATTGTATTCTGCACATATAGTGCCGATACCTCTTAAGTTTTTACGAACCTGGGGTTGATAATTAAAGTCGGTAGCCTTGGGAGTTGTAGCATTCTTGTTGCAATAACAAGGCTCATCAACAAGCCTTACTTCTTAGTGGTTGGCTTGGCGATGTAATAGGAAGTATAAGATCTAATATATTTTCCAATGTCCTATCGAACTTTTGGCTAATAAAAATACTTTTGTAGTATGACCATAGTTTTCTCGACACCAAAATGTGTTCTAACCTTAATAAAGTGTGCATCCCAAATTAGCTTGGAACACTCACTTTAAGGAACACAAAGGCTCCCCAGGTAGCATAATAATGTGTCTTGCAGATGGAAATATGAAACTTTCTTTCCATCCACTATCATATGGTATGTGGTGGTGAAATATTGATCATTTTTGTATAATTGTGGTGATCTAGAGGCCTTGTGGCCACAAGAGTTGAGAATAGTAGTTAGTGTTGCAATTGGGGGCCAACTGACACAATCTACAACATGATTGGTGTTGCCCATCTTGGATTTAATTTTCAAGTGGAATTGTTGCAGATATGTAGACCACTTTTTATGTTGATCATTCTGCAACTTCCCTTGTGTTTGGATAAACTTAAGAGGTCGGTGATCTGTGTGGATGACCGTCTCTTTCCCCATAATTTAATGTTTACATTGTCAGCACACCTGCACGATGGAATACATCTCTTTATCATAGTTGGGGTATTTCTAAATTGTATCAAAAAGTGTCTCATTGTAATAGGCAAAAAGTGTCTCATTGTAATAGGCCATCGGATGCCCCTGTTGGGTGAGAATTGCACAAATAGCATAGTCAGAGGCATCTATCTCAATTTCAAATGGTTGTTGCAAGTTTGTTAATGTGAGTAAAGGTGTAGAGCAAAGGCAGTGCTTTATCTTAACGAATGCCTTTTGTTGAGACTTGAACTAGAAAAAATTTCTTTCATTCTGCCCTTCGTAACCTGACTTAGAAGCCATGTGATATGGGATAATCCCAACATGGACCTCCAATAAAAGTTGGAAAGGGCCAAAAATCTATGAAGTTCTATTGAAGTGGTCGAGGCTGGCCAATCCTAAATGACTTGTACGTTAACTAGATCCACATGCATGCCTTGCTCATCAATGATGTAGCCAAGATATTAGACCTAGCTCATGCCTAATATGAATTTATCCAAGTTGGAACACAGTTTGTGTTATCGCAAGGTTTGAATGACATGCTGAATATGTGGTAGGTTCTCTTCCCAACTCTTCTAGAAGATGAAGATGTCGTCCAAATATAAAAGCATGAACAATTTGGTGAAGGCCACAATATTTCATCCATCAACCTCATGAAATTTGTAGGGGAATTTTTCAGCCAAAAGGCATGACCAACCACTCGAAAAGGTCATCCTTGGATTTGAAGGTGGTCTTCCATACATTCTGAAGGTTATATTGGCACCTAATGATTTATCCAAAGCTCAAACATTTGCTCAAAGCTCAAATTTACCGATTTAATGTGGAACTTGAACGACCACGTAGTGCTCGTCACCACAATTCTAACATTGCAAACAACGCGCCAAACGGATGTCATATGAAAATGTTATCACGTTCTGATCGTTTTGGGAAACATGCAAAATTTTGTGCAGGTCTGCCCAGTCAGCAGTCTGTATTGTTGACGTGGCCTACTGATTGGGCATTTTGATTTGGCATATGACTAGGCTTCAAAAAGGGCCAATGATATCGTGCCACTTGTCATATTCTTATTCATGCTAAGTTGGTGATTATTTATTAGTCAGTTTGTTTTTGTTGATGTAGATCAATCAAAGTTCGCCACGTGGCCCAACCAGAGGCTGTCACGTGGAACCTCCATGGCCACTAAATATTTTGGTGCATGTTTAGATTACACTCTGCAAGATTCGAACTTGGCACCTTCCTTCAACTAAAAATTTCAACGCAGGTCTAGATTACACTCTATAGGGTTCGAACTTGGCAACTCCCTTCAACTAAAGTCCGCTCATACCAACACGTAATTGTAGTACTTATTGAAAAAACTTTGAATTATTTATTTAATGTGTAAGTGGGCGTAGCATGGGGTTAAGGACCAAGAGTTAGCCTCAACCTTGGTCACCATGCCCAAAAGGACTAGGGAAGGGACCAGGGGCCAGAGCTTAGCCCCGGCGCCCACGACCTTAAAAAAATAGAGTTCGACCATAGCCCAGGAGCCAAGGGGCAATTTGAAGGGGGAGAGACCACGGGGGCCAGCCCCAGGGCACATGGGGGTCCATGTGACTAGGAGGACACACACATGTGTCATTGAGAAATTTAATGAGCCCACAAGTTACGTCGAGATTGTGACAATTTTTTGCTCTGTCAGTGGGAAATAGGGTGAAATTGAAAGGTGGTTTGCTAGACTTGGCAAATTTGTGGGTCAACTAGCAGAAAAACTTGGGAAGCTCATAACATCCTCAGTTTTGATCCAATTGAGGAGTGGAAAGAGATTGCTTAGACATTTTTGGGTCTTTTGAAGTCAATGGAATAGGTTTTAGAGCCATTGGAGAAATTTTGAAGAGACGTTTTGCAGGTTTAAGTCTATAGGTTTTGGGATCAATTAGGAGGTTGAATTCATTTTTGAAGGCTTTTGAGAATGGAGAGGACCTTGTAGAGGTTTTCTAGCCTTCATATGTTTTCTACAGTAGCTGAGACATCTATGGTGTAGTTCATGCTTCTATTCTCTTTTTTTCTTTCAGGAAAACTCTCTTTTAGTACTTCAAGTGAATTCTTGTACTTGTTATGCTCATTGTCAGATGGAGTATGAGGTCTTGATTTCATAACCCTTTTCTTACTGATTGTTTCATGAATAACTGTAGGTTATCATGTTTTTTGAGTGAGATTTCTTTGTAGAAGAATGTTTCCTTGAAGGGGAAACTAAACACTCTTTTGGTCAACACACTTTAGGTACTCTTTATCATTGAAGTATTTTGAGCATAATGAGATAGGGTCAAGCCATTGGAAGCTGGACCAAGGAGACGTAGCCCAGGAGGGGTAAAATCATTTATCAAATGTTGAGTGTATTACTGTTATAATAATGTTAAGTGTTTTTATTTGTGTTAATTTTCTCATGAAATTTACATAAAAACACATAATAATAATAAAACTCATGTAAAACTTGCAATTTACCTCATCATCATCAAGCACTTTGTTTACTATTCTAAATTGGAATTTAGCACAATAAATACTAATTTTCCCATTTAGATCAAATTGGTATCAGAGATATTGGTTTTATTTGTGCAGTGAGGATTTAACTATTTGCAAGTGAATGTGAACCTTACATGTTTGAATTTCAAGGGAGGATAAGGTTTGGGTAGGAGCGTAAGATTGCCACAATCGCCACCACCAATTCTACCTCAAATTGCAATTGAAGCTTTATTAAACATGGGCATGAGTTCAAAGCATGATAGTATCCAAGATTTAGAGGACATTATTTCATTTCTCGTACCAAGAGAACATGGAGCTCAAAAGACTACTTGAAGTTGTTGAGGAAGAGAAGAAAAAGATGTGCCTCATGTTGCAGAATGTTGTGAAGGAACAGACTGATGAATGTTGCTCTACCAAAGTAGTAAAGAGTCCCTCCAATACTAATAAATCTTGTGGAAATGGAAAGAATGCAACCTATGGCTCTTGTCAAATAGAGGATGCCTTCTATGTACCAGGGACACAAGGAGGTTTCATTGAAGCATCCTCCACCGCTTCATCTAGGGCAGAGAAGAAGGAGGAGTTGTTGTCTGAGTACCCACAAGAGCTAGTGAAGAAAGTCCCTAAGAGAAGGAAGATGGCCAAGTCTACACCTTTTTCCACATGATGCTGAGGTTGAGGTTCTATCAGCGCCAAAGTTCAAAGAGTTGAAAAAAGAAAGGCCAAGAGTCCAAGAAGACACCTCAAGAATTAGGAAAGAGTTTAAGAGCATATTTTCCCCTCAGTCGAAAGATGAGGAAAATGGTAAGAATTTTCATGTAGTTTCTTTACATGAAAATGTTGAGTTAGGCTCTTTTGCAGCCTTTGAGAAGCATAGAAAAGGCATAGGAACAATGCTCTTATCCAAGATGGGTTACAAGAGAGGAGGCCTTGTAGTGAACAATCAGGGCATTATCCATCCAATTGAGACAAAGGAGAGACCTTGATATGAAGGTTTGGGCTATGTTGAAAAGGAAGAATTGTCTTCCAACAATAGCTCTTGGGTATCTTATTATTTTTGTCATAAGAGAGGAAATGAGGAAGAAAATTGTTGGGATTTTCATATGGAATTAGTACCAACTTGGTTTCTAAAGCAAAAGGAGGACATACTTCTCCAAAGAGAGATGAGCAAGTTGAAGAAGAGACTAAGACAAGTTCTTGAAATTCAAGTTCTCCTCATCAGGCTCATAAGCCAAAGGAAAACCATAAGAGGTATAAGCATCCTGATTATTCAAAGGCTTTTGATGATTACAAACAACATGATGATTTGAATAACATTTTGTGGAATGTTTTTCTGTGCACTTTTTGTCATGCACCTAACCATTGTGTAGCTAAGTGCCACAAAAGGAAATCATTAGTCAAGAAGATGAATATGTCAATTGGAATTGAGACCAAGAAGGGAAATTCTCATCCAAGTTTAAAGACATTTGTGCCAAGAAAATCTCACAAAAACTTTTGCACTCATTGCAACATAAATGGGCATTGGATTGAAAAGTGTTGTAAGTTGCATCCACATCTTTATCCAAACAAGGACAAACAGGTAAAGGAATCACCTGAGAAGGAGAAGGTAGAGGAATGTGTAAGGCATGCCATAACCATTCTAGAAGGAAGTGAAGCACAAAAAGAAAATTCCTTAGCATGGTTGGGTAAGAAATGGTTGGAATATTTGTCTAAGTAAAGACTGCATTTATTTTTTATTTCACTTGTTGCATGTCCCCACAGTTGGGCATTTTGTAAAAATGATGTTTGTGAATAAAACACTTATATGCAATAGCTTTTTCTTTGCATTGTTATGCTATTTTGGCTTCATGATGAGTCAAGTTGTATGGGAATTTGGGAGTCAAGCTTATTCCATATTGTAAGATGCATTTCCAATTGTGGATATTTTAGTAAGCATCCTAAACTTTGGGATGAGTAGTTGCAGTACATTCAGTATGTTAAAAATGTGTCAAGCACTCATTTATACAAGTATTTCCATGTGAATCTTGTTTGGGTTATTTGCCAAAGTATTTTTGGATTTTATCCTTGGTAAATATTTTGAAGAAGATCACCATTGGATTTCATTCTTGGGAAGGATGTTTCTATTGATGGCCATAGTGACATAAACAAAGCCAAGAAGTTCGAACAAATTCAATTGGCACAGAAAATAGTTCAAGATCAGCTTTAAAAGTTCCAAGGTCAAACGGATTGAAATTGGAAAGGTGAGGGAATTATACCCTCAACTGTTGAACAACTGAAAGTGATCTTTTGGGGTCCAAAATCTCCCACTGGGGAGAAGTGATCCAGAGCTCAAAAATTTGCTCAAAAATCAAAGTTGTCATATTGGTGAGGATCCTCAACAACCGGGTAGTGCTTGTCACCACAATTCCAACGGTGCAAATGGTGCATCAAATGGAAGTCGTATGAAAAAGTCATTGTGTTCTAATCATTTTGGGATACAGGTAAAATTTTGTGCAGGTCTGCCCAGTCAACAATCTGTACTACTTATGTGGCATACTAACTGGGCCTGCTGATTTTATGTATGTCTAGGATCAAAAATGGCTAATTACACCATGCCATTTGCCATATTCTTATTTGTGTTGAGTTGGTGATTATTTATTGTTCAGTTTGTTGTTTTTGATGTGGACCAATCAGAGTTCACCACGTGGCCCAACCAGAGGCTACCACGTGGCACCTCCATGCCCACTAAATTTTTTGGTGCAATTCCATATTACACTCTTCAGGATCTGAACTTGGCACCTATCTTCAACTAAAGTCCACTCATACCAACATGCCACTGTAGTACTTATGGAAAAAACCTTTGAAGTATATATTTAAAGAGTAAGTGGGCAGAGCATGGGGTTAAGGGTCTAGGGATAGCCCCAACCCTAGTCACTGCACCCCAAAGGAGTAGGGGTGGAAATATCAGCTAGGGCTTAGGTCCCCCCCCCCACCCTCCACTCCCCCAACCTTAAAACAATAGCATGCAACCATAGCCCAGGAACTAAGGGTTGATTTGAAGGGGATTAGACCACAGGGGCCAACCCCAGGTCACGTGGGGGGTCGATGGGACTAGGAGGGCGTGCACAGGTGTCATTCAGAAATTTAATGAACACAAAAATTGCATCGGGATTGCACCAATTTTTTTCCCTGTTAGCAAAAAATAGGGTGAAATTGTAGGGTAGTTAGCCAGACTTGGCGAATTTGTGGGTCAAGTAGCAGAAAAATTTGGGAAGCTCATAAATTCTTTAGTTTTGATCCAATTGAGGAGAAAAAAGAGGTTGATTAGACATTCTTGCGTCTTCAGAATCCAATGGAATATGTTTCAAATTCATTGGATCATTTCTAAATATACTTTTTTCAGGTTTAAGTCTATGGGTGCTAGGAGCAACCAAGAGGTTGAATCAGTTTTTGAAGGCTTTTGAGAAAGGAGAGGACCTTGCAGGGATTTTTGAACCTTCATATATTTTCTAAATCAGCTGAGACATCTATGGTGTCACTCATGTTTCTCTTTTCTCATTTTGTCTTTGAGGAAAGCTCTCTTTTAGTACTTCAAGTGAATTGTTGTACTTGTTATGCTCAATGTCAGATGGAGTATGGGGTCTTGATTTGAGAACCCTTTTCTTGCTAACTTTTTCGTGACTAACTGTAGGTTGTCATATTTTTAGAGTGAGATTTATTTGCAGAAGATTGTTTCCTTGAAGAGGAAACTAGCCATTTTTTTTGTCAGCACAATTTATGTACTCTTTATCACTTAAGTATTTTGAGCATAATGAGATAGGGTCAAGCCATTGGAAGTTGGACCAAGGAGACATAGCCCAGGAGGTGTGAACGCCTTTATCAATTGCTGAGTGTATTACTGTTATGCTATTGTTCATTGTTTTTATTTATGTTAATTTTCTCATAAAATTTACATAAAAACACATTAAAAATAAACTCATGTAAAACTTGCAATTTACCTCATAATCCTCAAGAACTTTGTTTACTATTATGATTTGGAATTTAGCACAAAAATAACTAACTTTATCATTCAGATCAGTGTTATCCAAACTTCAAGGTGATCCTGCTGAAATAATTTCTTGCTAGTTAAGAAGGTCATCAATCTCTGGGATTCGGTACTTGTTCCCGACAGTGATTTTATTTAGTGCCTAATAATCAATGCAGAGTCTCTAAGTTCCATATTTCTTCTGTAAAAGCACAATTGGGATCCTACAAGGTAAGGAACTTGGCCAGATGTGCCATTTTTGCAGCAACTCCTTGAACTGCATCTTGATTTCATCATTTTCCATAATGGAGCAGCAATATATCAGACCACTAGGTAGAGGTGCTCTAGGAGTCATATCAATTGAATGTTTGACCTGACAGTGCAAGGGTACCCCTATGGGTGAGGAGAATATGTCCTTGTATTCTTCCACAAACTTATCCACCTTATTCTACTGCGTGGGGGAACCCTTCCTGGGGGCCATGGACGTGGTCAGTGTCTTCCACTTGCATTGAGAGTGAATTGGAAAGAAAACAAATTTCCTAGTTTGGGAGATGATCTTACTACATTGCTTAGCAGAGATCAAAGAGATGGCGGTAAGTAGGGCTACCTTCGATATCCTATATAACTTATTTCCCAATGTAATAATAACAATGTGAATCCTGGACTGATACACGACATGACACTTCCAAAAGTATGGTTGGCCTAAAAACACATCACAAATTTTAAGAGAAAAAATGTCACATAGTGCCTCATCCATGAAAGGCTTGATGTTGTAGGGAAAAGGCCACTATTTTCTGACACATAGATCTCATCCTTGGTCAAGCCACTGGATGGTGTATGACTATAGGTGTGGTGTGGTTGGTAGGCCCAACTTCTTCATGAAGTTTGCTAAGATGAGGTTCTTTGGCTCCTGCGATCGACAATGAACTGCAACATAGAACCCTTCACCCACATCTGTGAGTGGAAGAGACACTCCCCCTCCTTTGGACGTTCAAGCTCAATATTCTAGACCTTGGCAGTGGCCACAATGGCACTGGGTTCTGCATCAATAATATACTTCCCCTTGTCATTCCCCTTGACGATTTCTAGCTACTTCACAACATGCAAAAGAATTTAAATGTTTTGGCTCGACCACCAATAAGTTCTTAGTGTGACACTCATCTTTGTTGTGAGTGGGGATCTTGTGGAACTCACACCACTTCCCTATGTCCTTTGCCTTCATGGTGCCATTATTTTCTTGCGGCTTTGATGGGTTTTCCTAGTCACTACACCTTGGATTTGTCCTTTGTTTTGTGGTTTGGGGGTGCTCTTTCCCTACTCGTGATTGAAAAATCTAAAGTTGCACTTCTTTTGTTTAAATTTTTGTTCAATATTAGAAACATATCGGTATACTAAACCAAGAGAGGAGATGTCCAAGAACTCCATTTCTTCCTAAATGTGTTTTTCTACATAGTTGTAGTACTTGAGAACCAGATATCACTCAGAGTCTTTGATACCAAACTTTATTTGTAGAGTATGAAAAGTATTTTTGATGTCATACACATCTTGGTCACTTTGCTGCCGTAGTGTGGTCCATTGTATGTACATGTCCTCATATATCCCCATGGGGTAATACTATTCCTTGAAGTTGTCTTAGAAAGAGTTCCAAGAGGGGCTTGATGTAAACAAAGAGGGTTCCTTGAGCCTTTTCTCATAGTAAGTTTCTCACTAGTCCTTGACATGGGAGGAAACCTTAAGCAATAAAAAAGTAATGTTCTCCATATCAGAGAAACTATGTGTTATCACAATAAACATTTCACATTTTTAAATCTTTTTTGGAAAATGTTGACAATTGTAATGTCAGTATTTAAAATTGTAATAAACAAGGAAAATTTCTTGATAGCAGGGTTGTCAACATTTTTTGGAAATCTGAGTAAATAAGAAGAGACATTTGCAGTCATATTCCAAGAAGTAGAAATACTCAAAGCATATATTAAACCCTCTCCATTGTAAATTTCTTTGAACTAACTTTCCAATGATATGTGGAAGTCCAAAAATGGACTTGTGGATCAAAATATATGGCATGTTGAAGCGTGAGGGTTTGAAGCCTTTTAAAGGAAGAAATATCGGAGGTCTTGGGACATCAACAATCGCATATCAGAGGTCCAAGGAACATTGGTGATAGACAAATTGGAGGTCCCAGGCATATCGACGATCAACGAATCAAGGAATTGGAGAATCAGAAATTGGAACTTCTTAAGGTGACAACCTTAATAAGTTGCGGTGTGAAAATGTGTCGATAGTGTTAAAAACGTTGAGGAATGCTGATAGTGTTAAACCTGTCAGGGAACACTGATAAATGTTAACAAAGGATTTCATTGAAAAACCAAAGTTGGATGAGCCATTTTCTCTCTCCTCTAGCGAAACACGTGGTAGCGTAATATTGGTTCCAATAAGGGACACATGGTTGCATATGATTGGTTCTTATAAGGGACACATGGCTGCATATCATTGGTTCTGACAAAGCTACAGTGGCAGATGACGTCAACAAGATATGGTGGTATGGAAGGACACGTGGCAGATAATTTTGGCATTTTGAAGGGGCCTAAGGAGGAAAATTAGGGTAACACGTGTCACCACTTATGTGGTGCCACATGGACTAATGATGTCATATCAGAGGTCACATATTGGAGGTTGAGGAATATCAAAACTCTAGAGTAAATATTGCGATTGGAAACTTCGGATGAGAGGGGCTCCAATATTGGGTTGGCACATGATCTAGAGGAATTTAAAGAAACTAGAATCCTAAGCACTTAACAAAGGAAAAATAGCCCCTGACAATGAAAAAAATGCCCTCGCACCTCAAGGTTAAGCGGTATGTCATAACCCTCGGTCCTATGGTGAAGAAATGCGGGAACGGCTAAAGAAAAAGGAGTCAGGAAAAAATTGGAACTTCGCGTTAAGTTACGTTATAAAGGGGCCCTGGTATGGAATTACGTTGATAGTCATTGGCCCAATCATATAACAAAACAAAGCCAAACAAGAAAAACGTAAGGGGTTGAGGAGTATTGGTGAACAATAAGGTGAAAACGCATTCGATAAAACCATTTAGAGAGGTGAAGGTGTATGAGTTGAAAACTATTTAATCGTAAGAAAAGAGGGGTTGGTAGTTTGAATGGATCGTCAATAAGTTTTTTCAAAAACAACTCATGCTACTCTAGATTCCAAGGCAGAGGATTAGCATTAATGAACCAATTTCCAAATTTGAAGGCTAAAGATTTTCGAGCAGAAATGAAGAATAAAGAAGGAGAAGTTTTGATGGATTGTTGTAGAGGGACCTATTATGATAGTAGAGATGATAAACCACATTTTAGGGGCCTCTTCTATTTTCAAGGGAGGAAGTTGAACAAATATTTCTTTTTGCCTAAATACAAGCATATTTTCCTATAATTATTCTGTGAAAGATAGAATGTCTTTAAGTTTATCTTTGCATACATGAACTTGAAAGATATTTAAAATATATAAGTTTTTGTAAGTATGTGATGACTATTATTTTGCAAAATTGTTATGTAAGCACTATATAAACAATTTATGAATATTGAAATGAGGTTGGATGAGTAGTTAGTAGGAAATTCATGTGTTACTTCTCCTTGTCATTATTTTCTCTATTATATAATTGTCTTCTTCAATGTCTTAGAATGTTAGTTTAGGAGATTCGATTTCTTTGATGTTCCCTTCTTAACATTATTAGTAATTAATATTTGTTATTCTAGTCATCTATAAACTTTGTTTTCCTTCAGTCCTCTTTCTTTCAAATCTTCTAAACAGTTAAAGGACTCATGACTTTCATGCTTTGTACAACATGCTCATTGGAGATGTGATCTCATTTGTTTAATAGCTAGAATTTATGCCAAATGGTTTTGAAGATCACCCAACCAATTTATCCCTAGACCTAAATCTGGCCATCTGAACTCAATTGGACAAAACCTTCTACTACAATGACCATCAGGTAATTGAGTTTTATAGAGATATCCCTCTTTGGATTGAAGGGCCACCTTCAACCTAAAAGAGGTTTGAGGTTACCTTCGGGTTTTACCCTATAGCTAGGGTTTTCATTGAGTGATAACATTTTGGCGTCGTTGCTGGGAAATGAAAAGCATATTTTTCGCCTAATGATTTTATTGTTGAAGATCAGATCTCTGAGCGAAAACAAAGATTTGTATATCCGTTTGGCTACAAGATGTTTTCTCTCGCGACTCTATTTTCAAGAATCTAGAGTTAGAAGCGTCAATGGTGACTCCATTGTCAGAAGGATTCATAGCTTAGATGATTCAATGGTTATTTTACTAGGCCAATGAAGAATTTAGACACTTCTACTATTGTTTCAAGGTATGCAAGTTTAGATTTTACAATTATTCCTAGTTTCTCTGTAGGGATCACACTTTTTGGCTGAAAGGTGTGTTTTGAAGCCTAGATCACACGTTTTGGGCTTAAAATTGTGATTTATGTTCCGTGGATCCTGATCAACAAATCTTGGAAAAAAGTGACACCTTTGTCGCGGTTGGTTCCTATGATCTGCAAAAACGACCAAAAAGCTTGCGGAAGTCAGAAATTTATCAAATCTAGTGTTTGAAAACTAGGAAACATTAAGAGAATTTAAAAAATAAGAAACCCTAAGCTGAAAACCAAAGGTCATCCAGGTTTCTGGATCTGAAGTATAAAACCCAGCGGAGTCGCCAATTTTGTTGTAGTGTTTTCTTCTCAATGATGTACGAAGAGAACCCACTTAAGATTGTGGATGACAAACAATATCGACAATATAAATGGTTGCTAAAGATTTTAAATATGCAGCAACTGATAGAAACAAAACCTGCCAAAGTTCAGATCTATGCCAAAATCATAGTTAAATAGCAAAAGAAAGAGTAATAACTCCAATCATCCAATAGAAACCAAATATGTAAAGAATAAATTTATAATAAAAACTATGAAGAGAACATATAAATGTTACCAGCCCCCCTCTATGGGATGGGTTCTTGGCTATCCTCAAATGTCCTTAGCTTGTGTAGAGTATCTTTCCTCTATAATGTGAAAACCCAACAAAAATATGGTGTGCGACAATGAAAATAATCAGAGTTACAACAATGAGTGAAACAATGAAAATAATCAAAAGTGAATAATGAATGCAAAACCCTTCTATTTATAACAAAATATTGAGTTATCCTCGAATAATGAACAATAATAAAATATTATTGATCCAAATCTTAGAATAACCACTTGGAATATTTTATTATATTTGGTTAGGAGGGAAAAAGTATTTAAACTTTTATTTAGAAATAATAAATAAATAAATGATTTATTTATTATCTCAAGGAATTAGTTAAGAAATAATAAACAAATAAGGATTTATTTAATTATTCCTAAGGAATTTAGTCAAATTTAACAAATAATAATAATCAATTAGCGATTAATTAATTATTCTTAGAGAAAAGTAAGAAAAATAATGATTTATCTGTTTATTTTTCATGATTGGGTCAAATATGACAAGGAATAATAATAAAGCAATGGTTTAATTAATTATTTCTAGAAGAAAATCAAATAAATAGTGATTTATTTAATTATTCTTCATGGGATTAACTACAAATTACTTAACAAAGGTGGTTTATTAAGTAATTTCTCACAGTGAAAGCAATTTTACTATGGTAAAATTGGCTTTACATGGTGTACTTCGATCCATCCAGTAAATTAGGCTAGATGATCATTTTTTGGTGATAACAGATTGCCCCCCAACGTATGAGTGTTAAGAGAAAAACGTATGACCGAAGTACATTGTAAAGGCACAATCACTTAGAAAACACAGGGGAGTCAGAGAGAGAGGGAGACCAATGAAGCTAAATTTAAAAGAGGATAAGGATAGAGCGGGCGAGACTAATGCAAGTATCCTTTTATGTTGTGGTACCAGACCTCAATGAGGCAGGGGAGGCATACCCATACCCACCAAGATAACTTAGTACAAAAATAATGGTTCACCCAAAAATATAAAATTGAGAAATGAAGTACATGCTGAATGGTACATGACATGCTAGCATAATAGAGCCAAAAAATAATACAATGTGTCCCATATACATAGTGCACCTGGAAAAACATGAGCCAGGACTGAATACAATAATATATGAGTACATGAGATACAAAGCCCCTTCCCTAAAAAAAGGGTGGGAGGGAGGGTAGAACAACTGGAGAAGCCCCCCTGAACAAGGAAGGGCTTTGCAAAACTGAACGGATCATCTGAAGGAGACGTGCATGCCATGGACACTGTGATTGGGAGGAACCAAACCCATCAACTTTGCAGAACTGCATATGAGGATGTAGCATAATAGGTATGCATCCAGGCATGTGGGGAGATACCTGAAGGGCCACCCCCTCATGAGGTCTGAAACATCTCACACACACCCGAGAATCACTGGTATAATCTGTTGCATCATTGGACCATCAAGCGTATGGATCACAAACATGAAACGACCAAGTCAAAGGGAAATAATGAGACCCTCTACTCGATCCAAGGTGTCCAACAACAATGGAAGTTGGAACCGAGATACAACACCCTCTAGGCCGTTCTTCTGGAATAAATGAGGTGATGTCAACAGAATA